>JAHWFO010026798.1:1192479-1208477 GCA_023313115.1 Rhysida immarginata | reverse complement strand
TAACTTGTTGATCTTGGTGGCGGCATTTTTATTTCTGTTCATATCTCAGTTATCGTTCATATTTGAACCCATGTTCATAGGACGTTTTGTGTTTATCTTAACCTCTATAATACCCCCTTTAAGTATTTTACATTCGATGTAAATCACCCTGTATAGTTTGGGACAAGTTAACCTTGTAATGAAGGAACAAACACAGTTGTGTGATCATTGTATAATGCACGGGATCAATAAAGAAGAGGGAGTAGGTAATAAGGAAAACTTTCTCTAATGACAGTTCAATTGCTTGCTATAGAATTATTTGGATATTGTTCACACAATCTTACATAAACATTTGAAGCTAATTGCTTCAATTGAAGGTGTGTGACTTGAATAACAACAGGGAGGAAACTGACATGGTAGCCATAATAAGATATACTGTAGTTCCAAAAAGGTGTCTATGCATGCATTATTAAATAAAAAGTTTGAAAAGTTTAATCATGTATATTTACTATATAATTAAATTAAAAAAAAAAAGAAAAGTACCTTGCTGCCTGTACCTTGTTCCTTCATTGCAAGGTTAATCTGTCCCAAACTATAGCAGCCAGCATGTCAGAATGCCTTTTGTCTGTTGTGAATGCAAAAGAAGGAAATACGTAATAAATACTGATTGTATATTTTTGAGCATTCTAAGACGTGATCATATTGAAACAACAGGGTATAATAACAGTTCAAATTATTATTATTAAATCATCTCTCCCTTCTAAACTATATTATGATAATAGTTGTTTTTGTTTTGAAACCCATTGTTACTGAGTCACTTCTCATAACGAGATAAATTTTTCAATGCCAATGTTATTATTCATCTATTGCCAATGAGTGAAGCCATGAAATTACTACTTTTTTAAGCACTTCATCACATTGGAAATGTGTTCCCACAAGAAACCCTTTCATTTTAGGGGGAAAAGGGGAAAATCACTAGGCACCAAATCGGGAATGTAAGGGGGATGGGTCAAAAACGTTCCACTTGAAATGTCGCAATTCATGTTGTATTGCTGTAGCTGCATGAGGCCGAGCATTGTCTAGGAATCAACACAATCCCTGCAGTTCCTAAAGACAATTGCCATCAATTTCCTGATATTCAAGTTTGGCTTTTTTGAAGGAGAATGCATGTGATTCCACTTAGCTTCAGTCATTGGCACCAGAGGAGTATAACATTGGTATTGAAAAACTTGTGTCTCATTTTGAGAAGTGCCTCAATAACAATGGCGATTATGTAAAAAAGTAGTATCAGGTTTAGCATTGTTGCAAATACAGTTTTGTTTTGGTATCTTTTGGTTTTTGTTTAGATTTATTTCATTTATTTATTCATTTATTTAATTACGAAAGAGAAACTTTTACAATGACCCTGTCCAGAGCCGGTATGGCCTCTAGGCCGACAAGTGCGGTCTCCGGAGGGTTAAACAAAAATAAAATAGTAGTTTAATAATTACCAAAATTTTAATAATAATTAATATTAATAGATTTTACTATGCAAGATTTATGTTAGTTTTAGAGTTTAAATAGAGAATTTAATATGTTAGTCAAGCTAGGGGTATTAGGGGATAATTGAGTTTAAAAATGTTTTTATGTTTCTTTTAAAGGAAGCTGGGTTTGGGGCTTGCCTTAAATTCACAGGCAAGATAGCCCACCATTTTGTTCCTGCATGAGAGATGCACTTACTTTGGTAGAGATGCTTGGCGAATGGGCAACGTATAGAGGAGGCAGATCTGGTGGGGTAAGGGTGAATATCGCATTGAAACTGTATTACTGGTGGATTAGGAACATTTAGATAGCCATTAATTATCTTAAAAATGAACGATAATAGTTGCTGGATATATATTTGATATATTGTTAGTATTCGGAAACGACCAAAGTAATGAGTTACCGAATAAAGATTTGGAATTTTTAATAGTATTCTAAAAAACCTTTTTTGCAAGCGGAAAATTCTGGCTAGGTTAGTATTAGAAGTAGAACCCCAAAATTGAACTCCATAACATAGTGATGAATGGATAAGTGTATTGTATAGTAATAATAATATTTCAGTAGGGAGATATTGATGTTGAGATATTACACCTAATCTTTTACTAAGAGTCTTGGATAGTTCATTTATATGGGTGTTCCAGGAGAGGTCAGGTGATATATGAAGTCCTAGGTATTTAAAAGTATTCGCAGGAGATAAAAGGACTGAGTTGTAATAAATTGGCAACATGTGAGGGACATTTTGTTTATTTCTTTGGGCAAAAATCATGTATTTGGTCTTGTTAAGATTTAGAGATAACTGGTTTATTTGGATCCACTTATTTAAAATGACTAGCGAGTGATTAATAGATTTTTGGATACTTGTAATTGAAGCAGCAGTATATGAGAGGGTCACATCATCTGCATAGAGGATTACAAAAGAAGGCGTAAGTGTGTATGAAAGGTCATTTATGAAGAGGTTAAAAAGAAGTGGGGATAATATGGAGCCTTGAGGGACACCATGATTACGCACTAAAGACGAGGAGGATATATTTCCAATAGTTAGTGTATATTGTCGATCAGATAAAAATTCAAGTAACCAATTTAGGGGTGGGCCACATACGTTGTAAAAATTAGTGAGTTTGTGTATTAAAAGGTGCAGTGGGATGGAATCAAAGGCTTTTGAAAAGTCTAGAAATATAGAGACTACGTATTTGTCATCTACCATATTTGAAGTAATATATTCAAATAATTCGTAGCATGCTGTCTCAATACCATATTTTGGTGAGAAACCATGTTGTGCGGAAGAAATTAATTTATTATTAAATATATAGTTAGATAATCGGCAAAAGTAAAGTTTTTCAAAAATTTTAGAAAAAACAGGTACAATTGAAATTGGCCTATAATTACCAAAGTCTAAAGGACTACCTTTTTTAAAAACTGGGACAATTTTGGCTTGACGAAGACATTTAGGAAAGGTACCATAAACTATAGAATTATTAAAAATATGAGTAAGGGGGAAGAGAAGACTAATGGATACAGTTTTTATTATGTCAGCACGAAATCCTAAAGGGTCAGTTGTGGTAGATGGTTTTAATTGGCGAAAAATGCTGGCAATTTCTTCTGGGCAAGTAGGAGAGATAAAGAATGAAAGGGATGTAGGGGGAGTATTGTAGGGGTAATGTAATTCATAATTGGATATATTGGGAGCGGGGGGTAGTAAAGCTTTTAAAAATTCTGTTAAGGAGGAAGAAGTAATATTAGAAGGGTCAGAGAATGGTATAGATGATGATGGTGGGCCACGGATAAGTTGGTTTATTGCTCTCCATTTGTGCTTACATTTTAAAACGGGTATAGAATTCTTGCTTAGTAGATTTAATGATGTTGCGTGTGAAATTTGAGAACGATTGGAATTTAGTTTTAGTACGTTGACAAGGGTTTCGGCGAAATTTTTGATATAGTGCATTTTTATGTGCTATTAGGTTGAATATATAATCATTCATCCAGGGTTTGCGGATGGGATGATTAGGTTTAGGAGGAGAAGGGAAAACAAAAGGAAAGTAACGATTAAGCCCCAAGGTAATGTGTGTCAGAAATTTTTCCATTAAAATATTAGTATCTACATCATTATTGAAGATTCCCAGCCAGTCAGTTAGCTCCAGATAAGAATGGAAAATTGCCAATCTAGGTAATGTGACTAATCTGTGTTTACTAACGGGAGATGACGAATTAGGAATTGATACGGGGACAGAGAGATAAAAAATAGGGAAATGATCTGATTTAGCTAGGTCAATGGACCCACCGAGGCTATTATCAGAGAGGGTAGCAAAACATTGGTCAATGGCAGAGTAAGTTTTGTAGGCAGTGGAATAATGGGTAAAAGAGGGAATTACTTGAGTAAGCCCAGAGCAATGCATTAGATCTAAAAAATTATCTAGACTAGGAGATGATTTTGAAAAATCTATATTAAAATCACCCATAATAAATAGTTTCTTATTTGTAGAACAGAGGTCTAATAACATAGACGAAATATAATTTAAAAAAATTGGGAATTCTCCAGAAGGCGGGCGGTAAATAATACAAATGGTAAAATTATTGTTAGCAGAAATCGTTAAGATCTCATAATTGGGAGTAATTTCAGTATATTTAGAACAAGCAACAAAATGTAAAGAATTTGATATATATAATGCAATGCCTCCTCCTTTCTTTTGTTGACGATTAATAGCAGTGCATGTGTAACCATCAATGGTGGGGACTTCAGATATGGAATGCGTCCAGGTTTCCGTTAATGCTATTACTTGTGGGGGAATTTTAAGCAAAGATAGTGATAAGAGAAAAGTGGTGAAATTTGCCTTAATGCTACGGATATTTAAGCAGTATAGAAATAAGTGGTGTTTAAAGGAGTCTGGGAAATGATTAGTTATAAGTGTGTTAAAGTTATCAAGTGAAATAGGTTTGTCAAAGGACGACATAGGAAAAAGTTAATTGATCAACAGAATAGAAATGGTATCTCCAAAAAAAATATAAAAATATTAGAAAAATAAAATATATAAGAAAAAATAAAATATATTAGTTAATCAATACGTTCGAGGTGATTAAGGAGCGAATTGTTACGAGATTTTCAGCCGAATTTTTCACCATTATCTTCCCATTACGTGACCACACATTGCGGGAACCAAATTTAGATTTAGCGGTCATTAGGAGACGAAATCGGTAAGGTGTTAAGTCCTCAACCAGGCCAAGAGTTGAGCCTCTTAACTTACTCCGGTTCTTTAAAATCAGATCCTTCTTAATGGTGGAAGAAAGTTGCATGATGATTGTGCGAGGTTTCGTCATAGTACGAGAGCTGAGCCTGTGGATTGCAAGAAAGTCAGAAGAGGACAATTGAACATTCAGCTTCGATGAGAATAGTTCACGGCATTTGTCGAGTAGATTCTCAGTGGGCTCTTCTGGGAGAATGAGAAGGCGAATGTTAGTACGCCGAGAATACTGCTCGATATTGTCAATCTGAAGTTTTAAAAGATCCATCTGAAAATTATCATTAACAGAAGTGGGAAGGTCCGGGATGTTAACAGGAGTAGATTGTGCTAAGGACAGCTCAATAGTGGTTAGACGAGAGTCGATTTCCTTTAATCGAGATTCCGATGCAATAATGCGGCCTCTAAGTTCAGATAGGACATCATCAAGTTTTTCAGTGAACTTTTGCAGAATTAGATCAGCAAGGTGATCTAATGTTTCAGAGTTAGAAAAGTACTTAATTATACTTTTCTCAATAGAAGATTCGATAGTCTCAGTTGACATTTTAACAGGAGAGACGGAAGGAGTATTTCTAGTTGATGGTTTCCTAATTTGATTCTTCTCCTCTCTCAGTGGCATGATGGGAAGTTTGGCGCTGTATTTAAATTAGGACGATTCAAGAAGTAGAACGTATTAGAAACCATAATATAAAATGGACACCATTTCAATCTGCAGGTATTCTAATAACGAATCTGGATAATCATGCTAGAGGTAAAAAGATCTAACTCAAAGGTTGAAGGTTGAAGTTAATAGTAACAATGCTAGCAATAATCTTTATGTTTTTAAACAACCAGCTTAGGAAAGTCTAAACAATGAACTGAGGATTGTTTGATAAAATGAATTCTTTTCTTTATCCAAATTTGTAACATTCTATCTTAAAATATCCATGGAACGAGTAATTTTAAAGTTTAATGGACCAAAAAGAATGGCGCAGGAGGATCACCAGAAGATGACACAACGGTATGGTAAGAACAAATAGAGAATGTATAACAAAATACCTAAAAACTCACGCAAATATATCCACTGCAATAACAACACTGTCGTCGTTGTAACAAAGTTTTCAATAATGATTCTTTACTTTATGGACAACCCTCGTATTTAACTAGGGTATCCCCTTTGTATACTCACTTACTCACCAAGTCACTCTCTTCTACGATTTCTGCCATTCTGTCCTCTGTCCCTTATGTCCTATCCTCTGCAATGTTATCTGGTAGTTATATTACCTCAAACTGTTCCCCACTGTTGACTGTAAAAACCCATAACAGATATGACCCAATGATGAACTTGTGCATTGTTACAAAAGCTACAGTCGATTAAGATACTAAGAACTCTTCAATTCTCAACTATAAGACGAGAAAAAAAAGTCCTTTTAAATTATGTGATTATGATACAAGTAATTTTATTCGCTATTTCTATAAAAAAAAATTGTTAATGCTGCATAAAATGCAGAGTATGGGATGCTAAATATATAGGATGTCAACCAGCCTGGCTATATTTGTCTTTGAATTTATGATTCAGTTAATATTTAAATCTACTTTTTAGAGCATGTTTATAAAATTAACATGGAAGAAAGAATCACCAGCGTACTAACACAACAAGCTACTCCTGTGATTATTTTCTGTGATGTCTTAATAGAAGAGTTCTAAATATAACTTAAATTAGTTACTTATTAACTAGATATGACACCGACACTTTTATTACGGGTCCCCCCCCCCCTTTTTTTTAAGTATAAATTTTCAAACATTCAGATCAACATCTTACAACCTTCTTTGTATCTTAAAAAAAATATGTTTATTTATATTATTTTAATAAGTTATTTTCAAATATGCCATAAAAAATTTCTAGCACATACAGATTTCTTGTTTTCCAATGAAACATTTTAAAATTATTCAGAGTTTGGGGCCTGATAAATTTCCTTAAGGCTCTAAAATATGAATACTTTAACATTGCAGCCGCTTCTCCTCACACCCATTACTTTAACATTGCAGCTTCTACGTGCTTAACTTGGAAACATGACATGATAGAAAAAAAATCTAAAAGCATATTCAAATTCTACATACCAATTACTCCTAAGAGCAGTATCTGTAGGATGCAAAAAGGGTGTTGGCTAGTGTTATTAATACCAAAAAAAAAAACATTCATAATGTCAAACATGAAAAGCTATCTCTACGCAGTTTGCAACAATGAAAACAGAAATCTCAATGTTTAAATGGGGAAAAAGCAGGTGAGGCAGTCATGAGCAGACACTTCGACCCTCAATGCCATCGTTTGAAAAAGTTTAGCAGTGCCGCATGGAATATAGAGACAAAGGGGTGTCACTATAAAAACCTCTTCCCAAAAATCTGCTGCGTGAAAAACACTGCCCCTAGATGGCTCACCTTTCAGCAGAAATCGCTCCTGTATAGACTTAGGAGCAGTCACATCCCTCTAAGCCAATTTCTAAACAAACTCAAAATCCTGCCCTCAAACCTCTGCAAGTACGGGATGCCTGAAACAGTAGAGCTTGTTGTGCTGTGCTATCCTCTCTTTTGCCAACAGAGGGGCTCCCTGGTGCATGGCCTAACAAACCTGAACATCGAAGCCTCGTTACAAAATATTCTCTTTGCCACAATGATACGCCAGAAAGACAAATGAGTTGTAATCAGAGTCTTATTCAAATACTTGAGCGAAGCAGGCCTCCTAGAGAGATACAAAGCCCTCTAGTGCCTCATTGATTATTCCCTCTAAACAATCTCCCTTAAAACCAAGTTTCCAGCGATTCTCCACTCACAGGAGACGCAGGTTGTGAAGAAGAAGAAGAAGAATCTCAATGTTTTAGCTGCTTCCATTAATGTGACCGATCCCAGAAAGCAACACAATATTATGTCATGATCAAAATGGTGACATCCGAGTGAAAAGCAATGTGTGCTATGGTTATGGGAAATGAAATATCTCATTATAGTTCAACAACATTACCATTTGGAATATGGGCAAGACCCACCTGAGAAGAGGTAAATAAATTGCTGGCTCAAATAATTTCAAGCAACAAGAAGGTGCCTTGCACCATACAGGAGTGGGAAGACCATTGACATCGAATGAAAGTGTTGCAAAAATTACAGTAACATTCGCCTGCAGCCCAGCAAAATCAACGTATCGTGCAAGTTTGAAACTGAACATTCTAAGGAGCATATCTTATCCATAAGATTTTGCATACTCTATAAAATTCACATTATTAATGACCTAGTAAAGGACGATAGGGCACGCAATTTTGCATTTGCTGTACGAATGCTTGACAGAATCGACAATGATAACATTTTCCTTTCCAAGATTATTTGTTAGTGACGAGACAACATTCTGCATCCCCGGAAAAGTTAGTAGACACAATTGGTGATTTACATACAAACATAAACAAGACAGCGAGAAAGTTTAAGTGTGGTGTGCACTATTGTGAACAGAGGTGATAGGACCATTCTTCTTCACTGAAAAAACAGTGAAGAGGAAAAATTACCTGGAGATGCTGGAAAATTATGCATTACCAATCATGGAGGAACATCAACTAAGTATCTTTTTCCAACAGGATGGCATACACACCATGGGTACTTCTCCTTTGGGAGACTCTTGATCACCAATTCTCAGACAGATACATAGGATGTGATAGCGCGATTTCTTGGCTGCCATGTTTACCCGACATAACCCCTCTTGATTTTTTCCTGTGGGGGGGGGGGGGGGTATATTAAGGATAAGATGTATAACAAAAAAGTAAACGGCTTTCCTGAACTGTACTGGTGAATCGTTCAAGCAATATCATCCATCGCCCAGCACATACTTGATAACATTTGGAGAGAGAGACTGAGTGCAGCCTAGATATTTTACCGGTCACAAAAGTTCATATCGCGGTGGACTCTCGACTTATTGTTAAAATCAACAGTGATTGAATCAGAGGCCTCAGAATTAGTGTTGTTGGTTTCTCTTTTGAATCGAATCATTATAGAAATCAATTCGCCTGTATCGTACTGAGCGATATATTCGATATTTGTGAAAAATCTATTTGAAATCGGAATACAATCACACACAATATTGAAATAAAGTATACCGTAAATCGTCTAGTATAATGCAATTCCACTCCCCCCCCCCCCACTACAGGAGCCATTAATAAGCAATGATATAGGACAACTTTATCAGCACTTAGCACTTTTTCATTTAATTTATATTTATAATTAATTGTGTAAATTTACAGGACAATTTTTGACTATGATCATTTTAATTATATAAATGATCGTGAAAAAGTACTAAACACTGTGAATAAAATACAAGTAACCACAAATGACATACCATGAACTTGATCTACTGGAACAAACAGATTCACTATCGCTTGTTAACATGTGCATGTGTCTCTCCAAATTTCCACACTCTTCTTTCCGACTTATGGTATTGTGATATGGGGCCATCCATAAAATCCGTCACACATTAAGGGGAAGGGAGGGGGTCAACAAAGTGTGACATCGTTTGACAAGGGGGGGGGGGTCGAGTCATAAGCTTCGTGACGTCACATGTATAGATCCAAAGCCAACTAGAAAGACAGACCGGGGCACTGAAAAGTCACATGACCAAAGTAGATTGAGCAACAATCCAACCTTCATTGTTTCTATCTTGCATTTCAACAATTTCAACAATCAGTGTTTTTTCGTTTGTTGGAAACAATGAAGATTGGATTGTTGCTCGATATATCTTGGTCATGTGACTTTTCAGTGCCCCGGCCTGTCTTTTTCATCGGCTACGTATAGATCCCGTAGCCAACGAGAAAGACAGGCCCCGGCGCGGAAAAGTCACCTGATCATAGTAGTCCGGCCAACAATCCAATCTTCATTGTTTCCAACAACGAAAAAATATTGATTGTTAACATCCAAGATGGAACAATGAAGGTTGCATTGTTACTCTGACTTGTATGGTCAGGTGATTTTTCCGCGCCGAGGCCTGTCTTTCTCGTTGGCTACGTATAAATCTCAAAGTCAACTAGAAAGACAGGCCCTGAAAAGTCACCTGACCATCTTAGTCCGAGCAACAATGTAACCTTCATTGTTTCCAACAAACGATAAAATACTGATTATTAAAATTCAAGATTGAATTTTGAGTTTCAGGACCTGTCTCTCTCGTAGGCCTCGTATAAATCTAAAGTATTAAAACTCAACTTCAACTCTAATGAAAAACTTTAAAATATTACCAACTCTATCAATATAATAATATTACCCCAGTTTCGAGGCATACTTATTTAAACGATTGTGTGGCATCTGTGGTCTATATTTTTCATCATACAAAGCCATTAACCAACACAAGCAATCACATAAGAGCCAACAAGACATTTTGCCCATCACGAAGATTCGTCCTCAAAGAACTACACCTAGACATGCTAGAGAAGTTCTTTGTTTGATAAATGATGACATTGTTATATGGTTGAATGAAGATGTTGAAACATCGAATGTCCTAACATTATCCAAATCGAAAGCTAAGTGACTGCTATGCCAGTCAAAATTAATACATTAGTCGCCGCTTCTTGTAATCACGGTTAATGTAATCAATCGGTTATTGTCATCATTTTTGCCAGGTACGGAGCGGTTATATACAGGTACATTGAAAATCAGCTGCTTATTGCAATCAAAACTTCGGTTAATGCCATCAAATTTTTCCCATAGTGAGGCTTCTGCGCATGGGTAATGACCTACTACAGTAGAATTGTAGAAATTCCGTAGAAATTACGCGAGTTGTTAAATTCAACAGTTCTTCAGCGCTGCAGCAACAAAAATGACGTCATGCTGTACAGTGTTGCACCAACAGTGCGGTATTAAAACCACGCTGTTGTTTGCTCTGCTGCAAACAAATCATTTGTGCAAGCTGTCTGCCACAATCGCCTCGTTCACATAGGAAAATGCTCCTACGTCATGTCACCGTTTTTTTTTAACCAATGCCTTTTCTTATTATTAAACGTCTCCATAAGAATTCTTTTCAAAATCTTTAATACACCTTTTACAACCTTCTTAGCCGTATCAGTATCTAATTGTAACGAAAATTGTATATTTTCTTACACAAAATCGTCTTCATTCATGAACGCCACCATTAGCATGAAAACTCATGCAATAAAACAAGCAACGAAACGAATAAACTTCGCTTCCAAGTTGACTGAGGACCAGGTCTGTGAATTTGTCACATCCACAGAGCCTGAAATCGCTGAGCAGGACGAACTGGAAAAGAATTGGGAAGAATATTCTAATCCACTAACATATACTGCTGTGTAACATCGAAATAAAGCATTGTTTATACTGTACGCAATAAAAGGCTTCGTTTTTTTATTTTTTGATCTTCGGCTATTGTAATCACTCAGTTATTGTAATCAAATAAACTCTGGACCAAAGTGATTACAATAAGCGACGACTAGTATATATAGGAAAGGGCTCAAAGTCCATGGACACAAGATGATTAAATTTTGATCGTTCATTTGATTTGTTATGTTTTGTAAATTTTGTAAAATGTTTGATTTATTGTTGATTTTATGAAAAAAGATTTTAAATAGAAATATATAAATAATTTTGGAAGTGCTATTTTAATTTAATAATTTCTAAATTTAAAATTGCAAAATATGTGATGTCACACCAGGGGAGAAAGAGTTACACAAATGTGACCATCTGTGACAAGGAGGGGGGGTCCAAAAATCATGAAATTCGTGTGACGTAATTTATGGATGGCCCCTAAATGAGCATGTAGATTGGAAGTATTTCCATTGGTTTTCACAATAGTTTTGCATATTTTACAACGACTTTAAGTCTTTGAACTTTTTTCGAAATGCTTCCACACCAACAGACTCCGTCGGGTCGCCATGATTATATGAACTATACTCAGACAAATTTAGGGATGGGATTAGATTAGTTAGTAATAGAGGCAGCGATAAGGCCATGTGCATGCGCGATGGTATTAATGCACGGCTGACATATAGTTCCTAGCGTTTTTTTTAAATATAATTATTACTTGCTAGTATTGACTCTAGATATTTTACAAACTTAATATATTAAATTAATACAGCACTTGCCAAGCCTTTTCAAACTTTTAAGTACTGATGTTTGATGGAATTTTCGGAAGCATATTATGTTAGGAACTATATTTCAGTCGCGCATGCACATAACCTTATCGCTGCCTCCTCATGTTGGTTAACCGATTTCTGACAAATCGATTCTTCCGACTCGATATCGTACTAGAGACGATATATCGAATCGGATCGTCTGCGCTAGATCGATATATCGATTTTATCGATATTTCCAACAACACAACTCAGAATGCATCAAAACTATTGTTAAATTCTCTGATGAAATACACTGAGTGCCATCAAATTGCTGGGTTGGACGGTATGATTTGCAACCTCCCAAAGCGTCAAACGTGATCTGCAACATGTTTTCTTCTGTGAATCAGATCAAGTGATCCGTTTGTGAACTAAAAATAGCGGTGACATATGCTAATGAACTACTGAGTACAAAAATGGCGAAGAACCAACTGTAATTAATTATTTTTGCATGCCTTTTTAGGTATTAAATCAAAATAATCAGCCACTGTTACAGTAAAAATATCTTTATCACTTTATCTTATCATTTAAAAATTCTTCTTGCAACAAAATGAGCATTTTTTCCTGTACTGTTTGACAAAAATAAGTTAAAGAGTATGAATGGTCTGATGAAGATTTTTACATGCCAAACCGCAGTTGTTTAAACAATTAATGAAAATAGGAAAGAAAATTCCACAATCTGGATTCGAACCAGGAACTTTCTGCTCACTGTGCAAATGCACTAACCAATTAGGGTGTCTGCACGGTGAGCAGAAGGTACCTAGTTTGAATTCAAGCTGTTGAATTTTCTTTCCAAATTTTTTTTTTTTTTTTTTAGAATTCATTGTAATCCAATATGTACAACCAGAGCTTGTATGGCCTGAGGCCGACGAGTTGGGTCTCTGGACGGACCTGGATTAACGACTGCTGTATGATGGTCATAGCAGTCGGGGGGGGGGGGGGGCGCGAAGATCCAGAGTCACTGATGAGTTGCCCATCCAGTGACTAACCGTGCCTGATATTGCTTAACTTCACTGAAGTTGTATTTCAGTGAAAGCCCAACAGGCCACGGCCTCCCCCAATTAAATTTTCATTCATAATTTAAACATTTGAGGTTTAGCATGAAAAAATCCTCATGAGACTATTCATTACTTACTCTTTAATGAATACTATGCCAGTAGGAGAGATAGTCCCAGCCTGCGAACTGTATACTGCTCCAACCAGCCCCAAGGACATGCAGATAGCGTTAATGTGTGACTGGAGTGTTGTGTCGGCAAGTGAGCCATTGTTGAGCTGCAGGTATGGGAACTGTCATGACAGGTTTTATCAGCCTATTGTTTTTGTCTCATCTTTGCTGCGAAAAGATGATGAGTTGTGGAGCAACCGATTTCTTAGCCGCCTGATTTTTTTTGTTGCCTCGAAGCGTCTCGTCTGCTTTCGCCCATGCGTTCCAGTAGCCACACCTGAAACGACGTAAATGCCTTTCCCTTTCCTATCTCATAAGTATTAGACATAACAGTGGTGTCAGAAGTGGGGTCCCTTCGAAAGAGATTAGGATCCTCGTGGGGAAGAGGCACGAACAGTCGAGCAAAAAGACGATCATTCTGGAAGTAAACGAACGTTCGGCGTGAAAGAACAGAAACATACCGGGGAGTGAATTTTTTAAGAAATTAGCAGCCACTTATCTCGGAAGACTATTCCTTGTTTAATCCACCACGGCAGTTCCACCCGAACTTATGCAAGAATTGTCTAAGATGATAAGCGCAGCCCTCCACACAGCAACCGATACAGCGGTCACGCAAATGGTGACTGTGCCTGCAACTTCCAGGGCGGAGACTCTGGAGAACCACCCCCCTACCAGTTCCTCCGTTCGTGATGCCAGCTTACCGGCCCAATGAGGAAACGACCATTGCCGAGTATTTCAAACGGTTCGAGTGGGCGCTTCAATTATCCAGCGTTCCCGAAAACATGTACACAGCATACGCCCGTGTCAACACGGGGGCGGAGTTGAATGAGGTGTTAAAAATCCTTGCGAGCCCACAAGAACCCGAATCCATTTCCTATAAAGACATTAAGAAAATCCTGACTGTGCATTTCGATAGGCCGAGGAACAAATACGTTGAGAGCGTGAAATTCCGTACCATCGTCCAAGATGAACAAGAAACTGTTACACAACTTCTGCGAAGTTAAGCAACATCAGGCACGGCTAGTCACTGGATGGGAGACCATCCGTGATTCACGATCTTCACCTCCCCCTTGCTGCTGTGACCATCATACAGCAGTCGTTCATCCAGGGACCCAACTCGTCGGCTTCTAGCCATACAGGCCCTGGATTACCAGGCCCTGGATTATTACTGGTATTGGATTACCAGTAATAATAAAATAAATAAATAAATAAATAAATAAATAAAATAAATTTGCGCTACGTCTACGTAAAGGCGCCACCCATTGTGACTACGGCACGTTTCTCGAACGGATGCTCACTGAACAGTTCCTCATGGTTTAAGGTCATCTAGTACAAGAGATGAAATCATTACCAAGCAACCAGAGAAGTTTGATGTTGACTTCGAAATAGCGCAGAACCTGGAAGCCACCTGGGCCATAGCCAATGCAGTGACTGTGACTAATATTCCCAACATGCCCTCCAGTGAACCAACGAATCGTTTGGGGTATGAAAAGTTCATCCAGTACCGCGTGGTCGAGTCCAGAAGAAAAGTTCATCGACCCGACGGAAAAATCGAGATTCACCCAAATCAGGGACAGAGAGTAGTCCTACTGCGAGAGGCAAGCCACTACTGAAGAAACCATGTGGAAGATGCGGCGGTCAACACTGGGCAGACACCTGCCAGTATAAAGCAACAACATGCTTTTCCTGCAGAATGACAGGTCATCTAGCGAAGTGCTGTCGGGCCAAGACCAGGAACATAAAACGTTCCACCACCAATGATGTACCAGTCGACAGAGTTCAGACCCTCAGCAAGATACATGAGGAAGTAGTGCAGCATGTGAACCACCCAAATGTCATCGAAATGAAAATCGATGGTGAACCAATTGAAATGGAGGTCGACACCAGTGCGCCATATGGGATCATGGGCATCACCAGGCTTCGAAGGATTAAGCCGCGAATACACCTGGAAAAATCGGATCGGCAATTCAAAAGCTATACCGGTCATCAGGTTCGTTGCCTGGGGAAGACTTATGTGCACGTGTTGGTGGGGAACACAACGCAGTGACTGAACCTGTATGTGGTCGAGGGGGATTCCACTGGGCTGATGGGGCGTGACTGGCTGGCTAGTTTTGCAAAAGAAATAGATTTTAAAAGTTTGTTTTCACAGGTCCAAGCCATGAATGAGCAAAAAAAGGAACACTTACCCAAGATCAACAAGTCCTGCTAGACAGTCTGCTTGAGGAGTTTGCTTGTTTATTCCAACCAACAGCGGGGAAACTGAAAGGATCCCCGGCTCAAGTACATCTGGTCTTAGAGGCAAGCCCGATTTTCGCAAGGGCAAGAGATGTGCCCCTCGTCCTGTGAGACGAATATGCTAAAGCAATTGATCTCAAGCTGCGAGAAGGGTTCTATGAAAAGATAAACTTCTCAGAGTGGGCATCACCAACTCATGTGGTCGTGAAGAAGAACGGTGCGCTCCATATCACAGGGAATTATAAGCCTACGGTTAATAAACAAATGATCGTAGATGAACACCCGATACCAAATATTACAGACATTTTTAACAAGATGCGAGGTGCAGCATGGTTCAGCCACCTCGACATAACGGATGCCTACACTCACCTACCACTAGATGAGAAGTTCCGTGAGGTGCTGACGCTAAACACTCCAGCTCATGGACTCGTTAGACTGACCAGGGCAGTGTATGGAGCAGCCAATATTCCTGCACTGTGGCAACAACAGATGGAAGAGGTATTCCAAGGCGCATCTAACATGGTCAATTTTTTCGACGATATACCGTAAATCTTCTACTATAATGCAAATTTTTTTGGCCTAAAAAAGCCTCTAAATTTGCTGGGTCGTATTATACAAGAGGATAAAAGTCAGCCCTCCGACTGCGGACGGAGGAGGTTTTGTCCGGAGATTTTGTCCTGATAACATTCCCGTATATTATACATTAATTACATTGCATATTCAGTGTCCAGTTCATTATAC
>JAHWFO010026798.1:1164871-1192469 GCA_023313115.1 Rhysida immarginata | reverse complement strand
ATACATTAATTACATTGCATATTCAGTGTCCAGTTCATTATACAATATATTAATTCACTTTTTATTTGAATTACTCGTCGCCAACATCTAACAACATCAAAAATAACTTCTCCCAAACATCGATACTTCTAAATAGCCTACTTCCAAACTGCCTCGAACCAAAGCCTACAAGAAAGCTTATGCAGTTCATTATACAATAAATTAATTCACTTTTTATTTGAATTTCTCGTCGCCAACATCTAACAACATCTAAAATAACTTCCAAAGATCGATATAAACTCGCTTTTATGGGGCAAATGTTCCAAAATTAAATTGAATTTTGGTGTAAAAATGCATGTAACTGAACTTTTAATTTCCCCCATTAAAATCATTTGGGTTACAAACAGGCACGATATCCAGACTATTTAAAAATAAAGATTTTTTTTCTGTATAAGTTTGCACATTTTATTTCTCGCGATGAGTCAAAAATGGGGGTCGCATTATACAAGAGGATAGGATTTTTGCCGATTTGTTGGGCCGAAAAAGTGGAGTCGCATTATAGTAGAAGATTTACGGTAATCGTCTTTGCACCCCATTTTGACGACTTAATTCGAGCATTGTGTGAGACCATGGAACGCTTGAAAACGTTTGGCCTGCATTTGAACAGGAAAAAATGTGTTTTCGTGTCCACGGCACTCACTTGTTTAGGTCACATCATTGACAAGGACGGCCTACACAAATCGAATAAGCACATTGAGGCAATCCAGAAGGCACCCAGGCCAGCAACCACAGAACAACTACAACTGTTCATAGGAAAAGCCACCTATTATAACACCTTCACACAGAACTTGTCTCACCAAGCCAAGCCATTGCGGAAAATGCTCTCGCAGGATAAGTTCGAGTGGTCACCGAAATGGCCTATGAAGACATTAAAAAGACATTGATCTCTCCACAAGTCCTCATACAATATGACCCCTCATTGCCATTGATACTTGCAACTGATGCCAGCAGTTACGGCGTAGGAGCTGTTCTCTCCCACCGGACAACTAGCGGTCTCAAAAGACCCATTACGTACACGAGCCGTTCGTTGTCAGAGACTGAACGAAAACATCCCCAAATCGACAAGGAAGCACTTGCCATTGTATGGGCCGTCAAAAGGTTCTTCAACTCTTTGTATGCAAGGAAGTTTGAGTTGGTTACAAACCACAAGCTGCTCACTCAAATATTCCACCTCCACAAGTCTCTACCAATGCTGTGCATCAGCCGGATGGCAAATTACGCCGAATTTTTGACAAATTTTAACTTTTCAATTACTTACAGACCAACTAAGGAACACACCAACACAGATTACTGCTCAAGACTCTTGGCCGTCAACAAAGTGGAAGAAGAGGAGGAAGATAGTTTCGAACTGTTCTCGGTCCACCAGATGGACCAGCTTCCCGTTAGATCGGAATTCATCGCAAAAGCCACCAGGAGTGATCTGAGATTGGGTAGAATCGTGCAGGAGCTAGAGAGCAGACATGTTTAGTCCGAGCCGGGTACAAATCGCCCGATGATCACTACACCATTAGCGCCGGATGCTTGATGTTTGAGCACTGGGTGGCGATTCCCCCATCTCTGCAGTGGCCTATCCTGACCGATTTACACACCGGACACCTGGGGATGGGCAAGATGAAGGGCCTAGCTCGTTCGTTTGTCTACTGGCCGGGCATTGATGCAGATATTGAACACACTGCCAAATTGTGTGTCAGGTGTGCGGCACATTCGAACACACCAGCACAATACTGGCTTCACCATTGGGAATATCCAAAAGGGCCCTGGGAGAGAATCCATCTAGATTATGCAGGACCAATTGCGGGACAGATGCTCCTCATAATTGTTGACGCCTTCAGCAAATGGGTGGAGGTGAAAGCGACAGCGACGACAACGACAACTGCGGGAGCCACGATGGCGATCTTGGATGAGCTCTTCGCGGCATATTGAGTGCCATCCACCATCGTTACAGACAATGGTCCCCAATTCACCTCTATGGAATTCTCCACTTTTTTGCAAGAGCGTGGTGTGAAATTTCATAAGTGCATGGCGCCCTACCACCCCGCCACTAATGGCCAGGCAGAGCGCTACGTGCAGAGCGTGAAAAACGCTTCTAGAGCAATGGGCACGACACGAGCGACATTAAATAAGAACTTAAATACATTCCTGGAGTGATACCATAGAGCACCACACGCCACTACCGAGGAATTCCCTGCCAAGCTCTTCTTGGGAAGAGAATTGCGCACGCACCTGGATTTGATGTATCTGCAGGAGGTGAGCCAGCGTGTTTGGCAGAAACAGCAAAGCCAAGCGACGCCGAAATACCGCTACCTGCGAGAGGGACAAGCAGTGTACGTGCACCTGGGGAGGCCTACCTGTGAGAATTGGGTGTCAGGCGTTGTGTTGCGTAGGTTGGGAGATTTGCACTATGTAGTGGCTGTGGGCGAGGAGCGTTCGAAACGGTACATTGACCAGCTGAATCCTCATCTATTCGAATCATACACAGATAGCAGTGTGCCTCGCCGGCCGGAAGCACGTGACAGTCTCGAGCTACGAGTTCCGAAAGGGCCAAGTGTGCCACGGCGAAGCGATGTGGAAGAATGTCCTTGTCGAGGAGTGCGCTTTAGCGGAGAAGACAACGGCGGCCAGTCTTCAAGCCAAACGCCGGTCGTTCTTGAGCCGGAACGAGCCGAGTACGACCAGTTCAGCGAACAGGACTGCTTGACAGAGCCGACGCAGCCCGAACCGCTGGCTCTTGCAGCGGATAGGGATCCTGTTCATCCGCCAGTGGTCGCCGGGTCTTACCGTGAACAGTGGACGGAAGTGCCAGTCGCCCCTCGGCGTTCGACGCGTGAACGTCTACCGCCCAAGCGGTGTTCTCCCTAGCTCAAGTGCGACGGGAGGGAATGTTGTGTCGGTAGTCAACAGGTGAGCCACTGTTGAGCTGCGAGCACAGAAACTGTTGTGACAGGTTTTATCAGCCATTGTTTTTGTCTCATCTTTGTTGCGAAAAGATGATGAGTTGTGGAGCAACCGATTTCTTAGCCGCCTGATTTTTGTTGTTGCTTCGAAGAGTCTCGTCTGCTTTCGCCCAGGCGTTCCAGTAGCCAAACCTGAAACGAGGTAAATGCCTTTCCCTTCCCTATCTCATAAGTATAAGACATAACATGGAGATCAGTGTGGTTGGGGCTGAGTGGGTATGTCCAGTGTGGTTGCCTGGTGTTGGTGTTTGTGATTGATGGGTGCTGAGTATATGTATTTGTGTGTGTGTAACCTGGTTAATGTTTTGGTTGTTTTTGTTGTTTTTTTTACTGTAAATGTGCGTGCAGTAGTCTGTTTTGTTATAGCGAATATATAATTGTTGGCCACTCTGCAGTTTGTTTAGGTTCTATGATTAATTTCCTTTTGTAAGCACTCGGGAAATAAAGATTATTTGTCGTTGAAGATTTCATAATCCTCAGATAATGCAACAATGCCTTGGTTGATGTTTATCCTCAGCCAAGGGGGAATTCTGCGAAAAGAGTGAAGTTTTTCTTGTGTGTTTTTATTTTTGATTATTATTGAATTTGTGCTTGTGGAGAGTGAAGCGAGTGATCGGGAATGAGCTGTGTTTGTGGAACAAGATGAGTGAAGATGAGTGATGTTCCTTTTGCCATCTTGAAAACACAAGGAACCTCCCGCTAGTGCTTACACTGTAATGTCTGCATTATCTTGTGCTTAGGCAATTAACGTGTAGTTTTGTTGCCATGTTTGCCGTATTTTAATGTTGTGTTGTGCAAAATGTAGGTTAGTTGCCCGCCGGACCTTTGGAATGTGCTCATAGCACGCCTAAGAGGCACTGACGCTGTAGTTAGTCCGTCGGCATGTGGCATTTACGCTTTGTAGTTTGACAACGAAGTTGAGAAAACGCCCAGTTCGTCTGCAGAAACAGTGAGAACTTTCCATTTTATATATTTTTATCCTACTTGGGGTGGTTTTGACCGCTCTATGTTTATGCTTGTTTGGCTTTTCCCTTTTTCCCCTTCGCTGTTATGCACGTGGGAACTGGAATTCTTGAGATAAAGGGGAAAATCGTCATGTCATCTGTGGTGCACTCATGCTTGCCCTGATGAGAAGGGAGCTTTTTGCCCCCGTCTGTGATTCTCTTTGAAGAGTGTGAGATCATACGCTAAGTCAAATCGACTGTAACGTTTGCACACCTGGAACTAACTAATGGATTTGCTGTTGCTCAATGAGCATGGCTGCTGATGCGATTGTATAGATCGTCAGATATGGCAATTGCCACACTGTGTAATGAATTTTACCTGTGAAGCTGAGTCTGTACAGGTTGTCTTTTATGAGTGGGCAGCAGCCCCTGTTGTAACACACGGTGCTGTTGGAGTGCAGGCAACTGCTTTGGTAGTGTTGTACGTTTGTTGAGATTTGGGCATAGGTTTTGGAGGAGAGTGCTGTGCTTGGCATGAGCGCGGGGCGCACATGCGGTTCTTATACAGGGGTTACTGCACTCCTCCTCAATCCGCTGCTGCTAAAAATAAATAGCTAATGGGCTTTGAGGGGTTCTGAAAAGGGGTGCATGGCGCGTTCTCTGGCTGCTCCGTGTCTACTGGCTCAAGTGCTTGGTGGCTGTCCCGCGATAGCTGTGTGCGTGCCCTGATTGATACCGTTGCATGTATTCAGTGTATACCGGTCTGTTAAGGACACTTATGCAGGCAAGATGCCTAAACTTTTGTAATTGTTGTTGACAATTTTAATTAATTCTTTGAGTTAGTATCTTGTTTATTATTGATTGATTTGGGAGCCCCTATTTGTTAATGTTTCTTGTAGATTTTATGGATTATTCTTGGGTATTTCATCTATTTTTTGCATATTTGAATATTGTTTCTGGTTATCTTGTTTATGTTTATTAAACCTTTTTATTCTACTTCAACTACACAGCCTATTTCATTACTTACCATCGCCCTAGCGAGTCTCACCCTCCCCACCCTTATTGTGCAGTGGTCGCTCAGGCTCTGGTCCAACTAGTGGACCCACCCCTGCACTTGGGGGCACATATGCTTCCATGTCCACAGTGGTGAATTGGTTGGCGCATCTGCATGGTGAGCAAATGGTGTTAAACATGCTCCAACCTGGGAACTTCCAGGAGTGCTTTCAGAAGTGGTAACATCCCTGGAAGCAATGTATAGATGCCCAAGGAGACTACTTTGAAGGTGACAGTCAAAATTAAAAGATCGGATAAGTTCCGTATTTTATAGAGATACATTTCGGGAATTTTGGGTAGTACCTCATAATTGCAACTGCAATGTGGGCCATGTTTGTTTTGCTGATGCATCAGTCGTGTTGTTAAATAGCACTACTGTTGCAAACAATGCTCGCATAGCTCAACAAAAGTGATGATTTTAACAACAAGCTTTATGACTGGTATAAAAACCTTCTGTTTTCATTGTTGCAAACTGCATAGAGATAAATTTCTAATTATAACATTATGCTACATGCATAGTGGAAGCTGCGAATCAAGAAGCAAAATTTCTATAGGACTCGAACAATGGGTAATGGAGTTGATCTTTCTTTAAAATTTGATCACCCTAACTATTCCCTTTCCTTACTTCCTTGACCAGACGAAGGGATTGAAGAAGATCATAATTACAAGATGCTCACCAAGGTAGGAGAAGAAATTACAGCCACTAGATTATTTTGGATATAAACGGAAATGACTTGTCACTCCATTATCCTGTTTGATTGGACCATTGAGAGAAAACATGCGAATATTCTTGAGTGTTATAATTGAAGTGATTAATATAATTGCCTTTAAATTCCTTCTTCTACCTTCGTGAGCATCTTATAAATATTTCCTTCTTCACCTGAATAAGTAAGGTGGGGGAATAGTATGAGTGGTCGAATTCTAAAGAAAGATTACCCATTGTTTGAATTCTATAGAATTTTAGCTTCTTGACTCGATGCTTCCACTATGAACATGGTCTTATGGTACCAATAATTTATGCCTGCCATCTAATTTCGAACCAGATCATAACCTCTGTAATACTTTACATTCTCATTTTGAAATCCAAATTTTTTTGGCTAAGGCAGAAATAATAATGTAAAACATCATTAATTATAACAGAAATAAAAGACAGCAAAAACTGTGGTAACACCAAATGAAGAAAAGAAAACACCATTCCACATAATTTTTCTTTCTTTGGTATTATCATTAATTATGTTTAAGTAATAAAGTAACAGGTAAACTGCATTTCAAAACAATCGGGACCAGAAACATGATCGAATAAAAGGCAATTAAAAAAAAAAAAAAATAGGTAATTACACGTCACTACCTATTAAAACATCATGCTAACACAATAATGGTTTGCCCTACAAAAGCTGACGCAGAAAAAAGCATCACAGTTCGAAAAAAAGTGGCTTAAGTTGTGGCTTTGAAAACTCGAATGTCTGATGAGCAGAATCACAACTAGCCTAAACACGACTCTGGAGGCCAATTCAGCCCTACGGATGTAAGCCATGAACAAGGAGTAGTCCGATTTGGCTGTCCAGCTATCGAAGCAACCAAACTGGTGGATTCACAATGCATAGTAGGAAAATGCCACATGTTTAGCACTTTTATCTTTGTAATAAATAAATGGTTGCGTTTTTCTTGTAAAAAATTTTTTAATATAAGAATGACAATAGTTTTGGCTATTTTGCAATTTTCAAAATCAAGAGTTCCTAATCATTAAAAATTATTAAAGCCTAATTAAAAGTTTAGTATTGCAAGAAAGACCTAACCATTTAGTTATTTCCAAGTGTGCAACGCCAGATCCATATTTCAGTGAAAACTTTTATCTTCACTTCAAGTAATTAATATAGGAACTAACTCGTAAATGTATTGTTGTACACAGAAATCATATTAAAAATCACTCCTCAATCTCACGAACTTTTCGTTGCTGATGACTGTCTTTGTCAATTATCTTTGGTGCCGCTATTTCTGAAACAGACTCCGAAATGTTAAGGACATTTCTTCCGAAGTTCCAGGTTGAATTAATCCTAAATCTTAAGAATCCCTCAATTATCCCATAAGAACAAGCTTTTTCAACAATCACTCTGGTCTTACATTGGCTGTTTTTATAAACTACTGTTTATGGGTGCTGCTAGTTTCAGTATTTTTTTACCGACTCTGTAACTGACTGTTGTCTACTATGATTGTTGCTATTTTTTAAAATCTATCTTCTATCTTACTCATACCTCTTAGCCATTTATGATCCCTCACCCACAGGAACAGTGCCTAATGTGAAACTATTTACATTAACTGCACCAACTCTTATATTTCCCATCCCCGCCGATACTGCTCAACACTCCAAATATACAAGGAGGGTTCAAAAAGAAACGAGCCGGAGGCCTAGGAACAGAAACCAGTAACTGTATGTCAGAAGGATTGGCCCTGGCTGTTGAAGCACTTGTTGCACTGAACACAAGGCGATGAATGGCTATCTCGTAAAATTCCCAGGGCTGCATTGTGAATCAGTTCCGCACGTACTGCTTGACGTTGTCATCCGAGGTGAATCGTTTGCCTCTCAGAGCCTTTTTTAGGGGACCAAAAATGGCATAATTGCAGGGAGAGAGGTCTGGACTGTATGAAAGTGACCGAGAACCTCCCACTTGAATTTCTGCAAGGGTGCCGTGATTGTGTTGGCCGTATGAGATTTTGCATTGTCATGGAGCAGAATGACCCCATGGGTGAGCTTGCCTGGTCATTTAGATTTGATTGCTTGGCGAAGGGTGGTCAAGGTTTGCAAGTGATGGTGTGAACACTCTTCTGACGCTCAATCAGACCTCGGCGGCTACGGCTTTCACTGTAACTCGGCAGTCCTGGGTAACGAGTCCATCAACCAGCTGCATGATGTCATCGTTAATGCGGTTCGGTGTTCCAGACCGTGCATCATCGGCTAACAACACCCGTCCTTCCCTGAACCGCTTGTGCCACGCATTGACCCTTGCAAGGGACATGCAGTGTTCACCATACACTTGTGACATTTTTCAATGAATGTCCGTTCTCCCTACTCCTTCCGCTGTCAGAAAACGAACAACACCTCTTTGCTCTTCTTTTGACGCCTCCATTACACTTATTCACTGCTTATACAACGCGAATGACTGTTGAACAATTGCCGCTTGCTTCTGCTTCCTTCTGTATAGTCTCGTGACTTCCACCGTCACCCTCTAGCGGCAGGCTGTGAACTTCCGCCCTCTTGTCGGAACCACTCTTTGTTACACACGCAACGATATCACTATTCTGTCACCGGTTTGCACATTCCAGACTATGGCTTGTTTCTTTTTGAATGCTTCTTATACATTGTCAACTTATAAACTATTTCCTCACGAGATAAGTGCAAAGGAGCACCTGACAAGCCTCAAACTCGTAGCACCACGCAGAACTCACCCTCAACATCCTCTCTCGATGATTCCATCAGCCCTGCCATTGAGAAGTGAATCGCTGAATACTTCAAAAACTTTACTAACGTCGATCATTTATTTGACTCACTTGTTCAGCATCTCACCACAAAAAGTGAAATCTTATTTTCTGATATAATTCACCGTATTTGTCAACTGAGGCACGTCTCAATGAACTTGATAACCGCCTTAGCCAAACAGATGCAGCAATAACTCATCTTAACATGCCTCATCTTAACTTCATTTTTCAGTGCCTCAATCTCCAGTCTATTACAACATATTGATGACATAAATCAATACTAGAGGTGCTCCAAGAATCTATGGTCTACCCGAAACCTCTGCTGAAGTCACCAGTTCCTCGTGCCTGGATTTGTTTTCATCCAAACTCAACGTCTACCTTGCCCCTCTGCGGTTTCCTCTACTTTCTGCATCAGTCCCAGGCTCCCGGCAAGATCCACCCCATTCTACTGCAGTTCGCCTCACCTAAAGAGCACATAATAAAAAACCAAAAGAAACTGAAAAACTCACATGCACATCGCAGAAGACCTGATGCCCTCCCGATATAGCCTCCTGTGTATTGCCAAATCCAAACTGGGCCCATGCAACGCACAAATTCTAGTAAAGGACTCCACTGACAAAATCGCACCTATTTAGAATATTGCTGAATCAAACCTACTTGGCAACTCCCCAACTATGCCTGTCCATAATCTCTTTATATACCTTCCCTTAATACTTTACACCTCTCCTCTTCTTTACTCTATCCCAACCTGCATGTACTTACAGCCTTTTCACCCCTTCATCCACCACAATTTTCCTTCTGACTCCACTCTCATCCATGCCCTTCACTGCCTTTAACGTTCTTGGACCCGGACAAGCCATATTTGGCCTCTGTATCAAAATTAGCATGGGACGTACACAGCTCGAATTTTAAAACTCAATAATGTTAAAACTTTTGACACTTTATCGCCTATTTTTTTTTTTATTACATAATATAGAAACCTTCCTTTAAATTATCTGTTTAATATTAGGCACATGCAAACATTACAGGTTTAATAAAATAATATTTATAACATGCTGCTGCTCTCATAATGAAAAGTGTTGCAACTCGACAAAATAGCGAAGTACAGGGTGCATAAGGTATTTGAGGACGCACCTTCATTTGGCTACTGCTGCACTATAGTAAATTGTATGTCCTTTCAGTTTCCGGAAAGCAAAATGGCAGACCATCAAGTAACACAAATCATGAAGAGAGATGCAGTAATTGTGGCAATAAAGGCAGAGCACAGCGATTTAGAGATATCACGATTTCTAAAGGTCGCAAGATCATTCGTCACAAAGTGCGGAAGGAATTGGAGACTGAAGATGGCAATGTTGCACCAGTAGCAAAATGTAAAAAGCATGCCTCACGCTCTGCCCCAGCACACAAGTCTCGCATGACACAGAAATGGATGGCCGACAACTTCTATCGCGTAACCCCTAACCTTTGGCCCCCTAACTCCCCTGACCTGAATCAGTTGGACTACTACGTATGGAGCGTTGTGGAGAGAGAGGTCAAAGAACACCCCCATAACGCCAAAGATGAATTAAAAGCTGCTATTGTTTGAGTAATGATCAATATGAACCATGACTATTTGATTCGCGCATGTCGATGATTTCGATCTCACATTAAAGCAGTTATAGAAGCTGAAGGGGGATTCATTGAATAGCCATATAACAAGAAGGTTTCTTGCGTATGCTCTTGATATGTTTCGATAATAAAGTTATTATCTCGACTTATATCTCTGTTTTCTTTCTTGATGTGAATCTGTCCTCATATACCTTATGCATCCTGTATATCTGATCTTATAGATAATTATCTTATGCAGCTACATATCTCAAACTGCTTGTATATTTCAATCCCTACATTTATTTTCTAGCAATAGCATAATTAATAAGTACTTGGAGAAAGATCATTCAGTAAACAGTTCATTTATTATCAATTATTTTAATGAAAGTTTTCTTAGCTAAAAGCCAATTGCAGTGAAATGCAAGGCAATTAACTATAAATAAAATTTTGCAACAGAAATATTTATCAGAGTGTAATTTAGACTTATTCAGAGCACTGGAACATAAAATGAGGAAATTTTCATATTTCGCGCGCACTGACACCTCCATTACACAATACTGCAGTCCAGAACGGGAAAAACCAATTCAAACCAAAGCAGAAGATACTCCTGCTTTTGATGTCTTAATTGTTTTTAAATGGAATTAGAAAATCTTATAATATTTCAATAAAAAACCGGGCCTTGCAATCGTCCTCCCCCCGTCACTACGTCACTTTTGGCTGCGCCATTGCATTACGTCATCAACCTCATTAGAGAGAATAAAGGAAAATTGAACTTCGCGCCATTGCTCATAATAGGGGGAGCTAGTCACATGGGTAACGCACGCGATAGCATCAAATGATGTGTTTACGTTAGCGAACTCAAATTACAAATTGACATAAATTCAAATGAAAATTCACAGAAAAATAACTTACAAACATATTTTAAAAATTTCTTCACCCTTCTGTCATGAATAAAACCACCTAAAATATGACTATTTTCATTTTTCGTGAACTTTCATGTATAAATGCTGAAAAAAATTTTGAAACTGCGTATTTCATTTCTGTGACATTATTTAACGATTTCTATTAATTTTTCAAAAAAAATGAAATATATAATAAGAAAATGAAATAAATGCTATAAACTAACAAACATCCCCGATTTATTACAAAAATTTTCGCTCCAAAAGGATCATTTATTAATTTACAAAAAAAAAGTTTCCCGAGTTATCATAGAAATCACTTTCAGCTTCAAAATATGGCGTGCCATAAGACGATTAACTCTGTCCTAACTAATAACCCATTGCTCTCCTCCACTCCTCCTTATTCTTGTGCTTAAATATCCGCAGCCTACGAGCAAACTCCTCCTCCTCCTCCCTTTTCGCTTCCCTACCCCTTCAGCATTCTCCCCCACACATAATTTCCATCACATAACCTATAAAAAATCATTTCTTGAAGTTCCCCTGTTAAGCCTCTACTCATTCAAAGCTCTATACCAGCCATCTAAACAAGGTGGGGGTATTGCTGTTTATATCTCAAACTCCCTACATTACTCTCAATTCCACTTACAACAGCACTTATACCATCGACTTTGAAATTTTTAACAATCCTAATAAACAACAAATTTTACTTAATCTCTATCTACCACCCACCTTCTAGTCTACTTCCCCCTGTTTTCATCTTTCTTTCCTCTATGCTCCTAGATCCCCGATAAAATTGTAATCACCAGTGATTTTAATCTAAACTTTTTTGCTCCTTTCACTAACATTAATTCAGTCCTTGACCTTACCTCCAGATCAGGCCTATCACCTCTTATCTCCTCCACCACTCATTATTCCAACTTCCACAACTCATCCTCTCTGATTGATCAAACCTTCTCATTTTCATCCGATAATCTCTATAGCAGATCACTGGACTGCGAAATTTTCGATCATTTCCCTATATTTACTTTCCAATCTCTCCTAACCACACCCCACCTCAACCCAATCCCTCACAAAACACAACTGGTAACGTCTAACAGACTAGAAGCTTTCAACTCCTTTTTGACACTAACTGACTGGAATACACTATTTATTAATTAATTAATTAATTAATTTATTTATTTATTTATTTGAAGGAAGGAAATACAGAAAATATCCACCTAGGTCCGCTATGGCCATTGACCGACAAGTTAGGTCCCTGGGTGGAAACAATCTAATAGACACTTATTAAATTGAGAACAATTGAAAAATTGGTAAGATATTAATAGGTGGATTTAGTAAGAAGCCTTCAGTTTGGATTTAAAGATAGATATGGAAGGGGTAGTGCGTAATTCGGGGGAAAAAGTATCCCATAGCTTGTATCCAGAGATGGAGACATTGTTATGTTGATAAGTGTATATTAACATATACTCATTGATTTCGATAGATATCTACCATCTATATCAACCACAACCTTGAATACAAAAGCCCCTTTTCTGAAGCCCTGGAAGTTGACTCCTAACATATTCGCTCTGATTTCATAAAAATGCATTATAATGCAAATACAGGCACTCCCCTAATGAATACAACAAACTCATGTTCCATATTTTCTCCAATTCCACCCGTATAGCCATTAAACAAGCAAAAGCCAATTACTTCGACAATTTTTCAAGAAGGTCACCGCTAATAATAAAAAATCTAAATGGACAATAATAAAAAATCGAATACATAGATCTCAGCTGACTTATTCCGATCAGTGTTGGATACTCGTGTGAGAAGAGGGGCAGAACTATCAACTGATCACCACCTTGTTGTCTGCACTTTGCGGTTCTCTGAATCCATGCCAACCAAGCGAAATACTAGGTTCAGACAAACTTGGCGCATCAAATGGGAGGCACTGGAGGATAGAGCTGTGAGAAAGACCTTTGCAGATAGCATATCTTCAAGTTTCAAAGAACTACCCAGTGATCGTGGTACTGTTGAAGAGGAGTGGCAGTTGTTTAAAACTGCTGTAATTACTTCGGCTGCATTGTGCTGTGGTCGTAAGCGGCTGAGTGTGGCGCAGGGCGGTGAGAAAAGGACTGCATGGTGGAACGGTGAAGTCCAAGAAGCTGTCAAGGCAAAGAAGGAAGCCTATTTGCTATGGCTTGCAAATAAGTCAACTTCGAGTCGAGTGCGGTACACTGAGGCGCGAAAAGCAGCAGCAAAGACAGTATCAACAGCTAAAGCCAAGGCCTGGGAGAAGTTCGGGGAGAAATTGGAGGCAGACTATGGTTCGGCAAACAAGGTGTTCTGGCAGACCGTGCGCCGCCTCCGTGGAAAGAAGTCTCTTTCATCACAAACTATTAAGAGTTCAGATGGGAGGCTTCTGAAAACGGAGGAGAGCGTATTGCATAGGTGGAAGGAATACTTTGCATCTCTTCTTAATCCAGTGACAACAACAACTGAGGCATACGAGGTGCACCTTGGAGCGGAGAATAGTCACGGTAGTATCACTGAAACAGAAGTCAGATGGGCAATTAAGTCCCTGAAGACTGGCAAAGCTGCAGGTGATGATGAAATCCGGTCCGAGATGTTAAAGGCCTTAAATCAGGATGGTATCCTGTGGCTGACTCGAGTGTGTCAGGTTGCTTGGATATCTGGACAGGCCCCTAAGCAATGGCAGACAGGAATTGTGATCCCTATCTTCAAAAAGGGAGATCAGAGAGATTGCAACAACTATCGAGGCATCTCTTTGCTCAGCATTCCTGGGAAAGTGTACGCTAAGTGTCTGGAGAAGAGAAGTCGGGAAATAGTCGACTCCAAACTGTCGGGGGAGCAGTGTGGTTTCCGACCTGGCCGAAGCACGACAGATCACATCTTTGCTCAAAGGCAAATCTTTGAGAAATCCTGGGAGTATGCAAAAGAGGTCTACGCTTGCTTTGTGGACCTCGAAAAAGCATATGACAGAGTTCCTCGGGAGAAGCTCTGGCAAGTGTTGTAAGAGTATGGAGTGGATGGGCAATTACTGGTTGCTATCATGTCTCTGTACGAAAGCTCTGAGATGTGTGTCCGGATTAATGGCATTAAGTCAAGACCGTTCACCGTGGGTGTTGGACTCCGCCAAGGGTGCGTACTGTCGCCCATCTTGTTCATTATCTTTATGGACTGGATAGACAGGGGCAGCCGAGGCGATGAGCATGTTTGTGTGGGCGACTACCTGGTGGAGAGGTTGCTCTTTGCGGACGACATTGTCCTGCTTGGGTCTTCTCGCACGAACCTTCAGCATGCACTAGACCGGTTTGCAGCCAAATGTGAAGAAGCTGGGATGAAGATCAGTGTGACTAAAACCGAAGTTCTGGTTCTTTCAAGACAGCCTGCTCAGTGCGCTCTCCATGTTAGGGGAGCCTCATTGAGACAGGTGGAGAAATTCAAGTATCTCGGGATTGCATTCACGAGTGATGGACGGCAGGAGAAAGAATTGGATGCTCGGATCAGTGCAGCAAGCTGTGTCAGACGTGAACTGTGGCGATCCGTGGTAACGAAACGAGAGCTGAGTAACAAAGCCAAGCTCTCCGTCTTCAAATCTATCTTTGTCCCCATTCTCACCTATAGTCATGAGGCTTGGGTAATGACCGAAAGAGTGCGATCGCGGGTACAAGCGGCCGAAATGAGATTCCTGAGAGGTGTGGCAGGTATTACCCTACTAGATAGAGTGTACAGCAGCACAATAAGGGAATCTTTAGGAGTTGAGCCGCTACTTCTCCGCATTGAGAGATCTCAGTTGCGCTGGTATGGCCACGTGATACGGATGCCGCAAACTAGTCTTCCTAGGCAGTTGTTATTTTCCAAGCCGGTGGGTAAGAGACCAAGGGGTCGGCCTAGAACCAGGTGGCTAGACTACATGGAGAATCTGCGTTCGAGTCGCTTGGATATTACCAGGGAGGACATGCGCCTGATGGCGGAAGATCGCGATCGCTGGAGATCCTCCATAGGGCTGCTGCCCCCGCGACCCTAACGGATAAGCGGGTTTGAAAAGTAAGTAAGTATACATAGATCTCCTCTCTCTCCCCCAACCCTACCATTTTCTGACCCCACCACCCTTAACCTAGTTGTCCTAACAAACTTTTTAAAAAGTCTACTTCTGCCAGCTCCTTCCCTACCGGCTTCCCTTTCCCAGTTCCAGTTAAATCATCCTCATTTTATATCATCCCTACCTCTCCAGACGAAGTATTATCCACCATTAATCTACTGAAACCTTCAAACTGCCCCGACTCTCTCGGCATTAGTTCCAACATCATAATCCAAGCATGCTCTGGATTTTCTATTCCCTTGACGCTACTATTCAACATTTCCCTTACCCAAGGCAAATTCCCCTCCTGTCGCCATACTGCACAAATTACCCTAATTTTCAAGAGGTGATTCGTCTAATTACTCCAACTATCGCCCGATCTCTATTCTTCTGTCTTTTGCCAAAATTTTTGAAAACCTCTTTTACTCTCATCTATCTTTCTATATTTTTTCAAATAATCTCCTCTCCCTGTCCCAACACTGTTTCATACCTAAAAGAAGTATACTTCCACTGCCATTTTTGAACTTACAAAATATATTACACTGGCTGACAAAAAAAAGTGAAGCACCCAAAAGGAATGGTCCAATATATCCTATTTTGGTACACATGCATACCATCGATGTGTGAGTAAATGATTAGATTCACAAGGATCTGTAATGTCTAGAACGCTCCCTAGAGTGCATTCATGATATCACCAACATGTTTATAAGTTTTTACTAGTCAACTGGAAGTCCGTACATGGGCCCGCCGGAAATCAGTGCTGCAATTCCTTGTTTGCTGTTTAAATTTTATTAAATGTGTTGTTCACTTGTTATTTTGCGTTTCTTTCTGGTTAATCTTTTATGTACAAGTAACTGAGTTTATGAGTGCGTTTTTTTGTTTGTTTTTGCCTATTCGGAGGTTAAGGTTTTATTAATTCTACTATAAAATATCAGCTCATTTATTATTAATTTTGGCGATCGCTGTTGCTCACAATTATTGAAGCAACAGGAATTGCAATTGTTGGGGAGCTGGCATTGTTTTCTCAGATGAAATTTCCCAGATGATGTCAGTCTCCCAATGAGCCATTGTTATCATCGTGCAGTGATAGATGTTGGAATAATTTTTTTTTATGTACATGTACTTGAAAGGAAGTTGTTGTTCAGGCAAGGCTTTGTGAAGAGAGGTGAGCATTCTGAACCCTGTGGCGGATTACTTCCATTCAAAAGGCCTCCCTCTGAACTTGTTTCGAGATGTTGTTTAATATAAATCAACTATGCTATTCGGGATAATTGCTTTGAAAGTTTAATTTAGTTTAACGTGATGTGTTTTGTGCTCTTACATTGATTAATGACCCTGTAAATTGCCGTCAATTGATATCCCCGTGCTAGCTAGAAGAAATACTGGAGTTTCTGGCATGCTAGAAGTAGAAAAGTATATGCAACCAGGGTGCGCTAATAGCTGAAAAGTATACGCATCAAGCAGGCTTTTAACGCCACTAGCTGAAAAGTATATGCAGCCTAGATAAGAGCAAGAGCATACCGGTATTATTACTATTATTATTTATTTTCCGATATTATAATCTGGTGGGGATTTATTAGATTTCAATGCATTTATTCTTTTATGAAAAAAAACCCACAAGCGTTAAAACGCAAAAATCTAAGTACAAGAAAAACAAAACTTTAAAGAAAATCCGAAACCTAAGAAAATAAAATTTTAAAAATAAAAAATATAAAACAATCTTCGCTTTTATCTTCAGCTCCTTCGCCCCTACTGTGTATACAGCTATAAGAAATTTTAATTAAAAACAGAAAAGAAATATGCCAACAGGCAGCTTGTTCTCCTTAAAGACAAATTTCATTTCCCGTTTTCACAATACCCATGCGTGTGTGCGCGCGCTAGTCCAATCATAAGCGGGCTGCGTGAGTTGGCAGTTGTATAGCGTAGCAAGTGGGAGGTAGCGAGTGCCTGTCGCTGTCACCTAAAAGGGAAGATTTATCCTAAATAAAAAACATGTATCCTGAAGTGTTTTGTGCCTTCAGATTCATTACAAAACTAAAATCGTATTCGGAACATACTTCAAGGTGGGATACGCTTTCACTGTCGGCCATCATTGCAAGGTGAAAGTGATCAGGCGAGCTTGAACGTGATCAGATCTTGGACTAATAAGTAAGGGCGGGAAGTTTTTAGATGCAGTGCTGACGTTGATCGATGAACATGGGCGGACTGGCAGTCTAAATCGTACTGGGCAGGTACGGGGAAAAATCGGCGAAAGGGGCGCTCAATCACGAGAAAGTAAAGGCATCCATCCGGCCCACCGGGATTTTTTCTGGTGTCCCGGTGGTTCAATCCGCCGCTGTCGATGAACGCTCACGCTCGATCGCTATCGGAGTGAAATTTTAATTAATAAGATGTGAATTCATCAATAATTTCATCAATAAATATAAATCAAGGGATACACTGCCACTACTCATTTTATATCGTTGAGAGAAACGATATGAAGTAGGCCTAACATCATAGGTAGAAATTTTTTCTTTTTTTTTTTTAATTTTAATTTCTGTAAAATCTCCGACAGTAGCGCCACGGCGGATGATACGCCGCACACGCCAAAATTTGCACTTTTATTAACAGAAATGCCACGGCGTTATTGCCGAAAATTACAGTAGCTTATTAATTTCTATGTTTTTGAAGACTTATCTCCAGTTTTGGATTTTTTCCCGTCATTGTGATAGTATAAAACAGCTGTGAATTAAATTTTAAATTTATAACTTACTTCCAAGTTGCATTTTAAAACTTGAAAGACTTATCTCCAGTTTTGGATTTTTTCCCGTCATTGTGATAGTATAAGACAGCTGTGAATTAAATTTTAAATTTATAACTTACTTCCAAGTTGCATTTTAAAACTTGATACATACAAACCATTGTGCTTCATATTTATAGATTATGCCAGATAAGTATAAAATAATAAAATACTTGATAATAAAATTTGTTATAATTTTATAACATCCATTTTACAATACAATTGGTTTATTAATGTTTAGATATATAATCGATTTTCATCCTTTCGGACATCATCAGTATGTCCTGTTGAAATGTTTAAATGTCTTACAATGGTATTCTTTTTAAATTTTGAACAATGAATAGAAGAAATATTGTTCAAAATTTAAAAAGAATACCATTGTAAGACATTTAAACATTTCAACAGGACATACTGATGATGTCCGAAAGGATGAAAATCGATTATATATCTAAACATTAATAAACCAATTGTATTGTAAAAATGGACGTTATAAAATTATAACTGTACACACTATACAATACAACGTGTGTAAAATAATGAATCTTAATAAAATTTGAATGAATAAAAAATAACGTTTTCGGGGATTTTATCCCATCTTCAGTTTGTAAACTTTTGAATGAAATTTCAGTTAAAACAATATAATTGAAATCATAATAAAACAAAGAAATCAAAACAATGTGATATTAGAATTGAAAAGGTATTCTTATCAGTTTGATTGATATTAACAGGGTAGTGGTATTGGATTGTTGAGAGCAAGGAAAGTGTGTTATAATTTTTATTTTTTTATTTTTTTTAGTAGTAATTTCCAGTTATTATTAATTTCTATAGATGGTTTGGCTAAATTTTTTTCATTCGAAATAATGTTGATGGAATGTTGTGCTACTGATCATCCGATTTTCATCTAGATTTTCTTCTCCTGTTCACTGTGTTTCTTTTGTGTTTTCCTGTAATATTTCTTCACAAGACCTTTTTATCTGTGTTTCGTCTATATCAGCTCCACAAGACCTCGTTTCATCTGTGTTTTGTCTTCTTCAATATTTGTATTTCTCCATATCGGGTGACTTTTTTAACTGTTTTTAATACAGCGTTTATTTTATTTTTATTTTTTTACATTAAAATGGAGTTATCATTTCTTAAATTAATTATACAGAATTCAACTCCTACTCTTATACAAAATAATTATTACTTTATCAGGTTTGTAGCTAAACAATCACTCTCTATGTTTTATCAAGATCAAGTGGTTGATCATATTCTATGAACTGTATATAGTTGTGTATAAGTTGAGAAATTCATATTTTAAAATTCATCCTAAAAAGCAAACTCAACTTATGCACGGGTCATACCAGTTTCCATAGAATTCTGGAACGTCTATAACTCTATGCAAAGGTGTATTCATTTTAGGAAACACACATGATGCCTGAATGTGATATATTAAGATTTATATATTTTAAGATTGGTAGTTATTTAGAATAAGTTTTATCCATCCATAAAATGCCAATTTTACCTTTAGAATTTATATCTTAAGGAATTCATATGAGGGGAAAATAAGTTTTTAGTATGAGTCATGCTTTTAACTTTCTAACTTGGAAACTGTTTATGCTCACTAGGTTGCAGCAGCAATAGTAATGGAGGGACACCGGGAAAAGTATGGAGGAAGACTGGCAAAATAGAATTCCATAAGCTTTGTATGCGGCGTGTCCGGAAAGTAAGCACAGTCTTGGGGGGGGGGGGGGGGGAATTTATTTTTACATGAAAGAGCATTTCTTAAAATCTTTTTTTCTACATAGTTGCCACCCTTGTTCAACTATTATATTCGTCATAGCGGAAAACCAACTTTTCCATGCCCTCTTCAGAGAGATGCTTGCCAGTGATAATTTAAGAGATTTGCAACAATCTCATGCAAAACAGTTTCTGAAATTTGTGGAAACTCGTTACAAAGCATTCTTATTGTGAACCGTCTGTTTTCACGAATTTTCTCATTCAATTTTTGAACCAAATCATCACTGACAACAGAAGGCCGCCCACTACGTGCTTTGTCATGAACATTGGTTTGTCCATCATTGAACTGCCTAACCCACTTTCTCACCATGCCATTACACTTTCCCCATAAACCTCTACAAGTTGACGATGAATTTCAGCTGGCATAACGTTCTTTTGTGTTAAAAACCATATTACAGAACCCCTTCACAGTACGCGGGCTCAGAAATTGTCTTAAAAATTTTCAACGATCACTAACAAATGTAAAGATAATGAACCAGAGAGACGAGTGTGCATGCTAGGAACTGCGACACTAGCACTGCGGTGGCAGTAGAACCAACCGATACTTACTTTATGGACAAGCCTCGTAGATCAACTTTTCATAACAATTCTTGGAATAAATAGCTCATTGAACTATATCGCAAAGAAAACGGAGCTATTATCTACAGAGTAGTGAAGTGGAGAAGTCTGCCAGCTTCCAAACGCAATTTCGTTGTGACACGCCGAAGTGCTGCCACCTTAAAGTAAAACTCTCAATTGGATTCGTCGTCGGCACAGCGAAATTTGATTTTTATTTTTTTTTTTTTCACGTGCATTTCTTAATTAAAAATTAAGATACCGGTACTTACTAAATAAAGGTGATATACAGGGCTAGTCAAAAAGAATAGGACAAAAAGAAAACAGTTCTGAGATGATTTTATTTAAAAAGTATATAAACTACAGCTAAGTATTGACAGATCAACTCTCCCATTTTAGTTGGCAATGATGTGAAGTTCATCATTTGCATTTTGCCCACTAGGGAAATGGCAGCATCAGGCGCGGAAAAAGCATTTTGTGTGATGGAGTTTGATAAAACATCGTTGGTAATAACTATCCAGCAACATTTTCAAACTATGGCAAAGAACCACCTCACCGATATTCCATTATGAGGTGGATAAAGCAATTTGAGGAGATGGGCTGCTTATGCAAGGGCAAAAGCACAGGATGACCGTCTGTTTCCAACGAAACTGTGGAAACCATTCGTGAAACTTTTAAATGCAGTCCTAGAAAGTCGATGGCTCAAACAAGCAAATAATTGAATTTGCCACAAAAAACTGTGTGGTGCATCTTACACAAGCGTTCTTCCTTGCTGAGAGAATGTCCTACATGCCTAGTTGCAGGCGCGGAATTTTCCGTCGCACTTAAATAACTCGGACATGTTAAATCTACGTCAAGCCGTAAAAATTCCATATGGTACAAGAGCTGAAACCTGATGACTATCCAAAACGTCGAGCATTTTGCGAAAAAATGCAAAAACGACTAGAGGAAAAAGGCTTCGGCGAGAAGGTCAACAGGGATAATCTGAGATTTCAGGGCTCACAAAATCCACATGCAATTTTCGAACATGAACAGGATTCCCCCAAGATTAAGCTCTTCTGTGTGATAACCAACCATCAAGTATTTGGACCTTTCATTTTCTCGGAGCAGACCGTGACAGGCATAACATATCTCAACATGCTCTCAGCATGGTCATTCCCCCAGTTGGGAGAAGAAATGCCCAATTTAAGCAAACGGCGCTCCTCTTCATTGGTACAGAAGGGTCCGCGAATACCTCAACGAACACCTTCCAGGACATTGGATTGAACATGGTGGATTGAATGATGTTCCATTGATGTTATGGCCCCCACGGTCACCCGACCTAACACCCTGCGACTTTTTCGTTTGAGGATATGTGAAGGACACTGTGTTCATACCTCCATTGCCGCAGAACTTGGACGAGTTAAAACAGCGAATACGTGATGCATTCACTTTCATTACAGGGGTTATGCTAGAGCAGGTATGGAATATACTTGAATATTAAATTGACTTCGGCCAGGTCACAAGGGGCAGGGGACCCATATAGAAGATCTGTGAAGATAGGAGGAAACTTGGAGAGTTGATCTATCAATACATACTTCTAGTTTTGATGTATTTTAAATAAAGTCGTCTTAGAGCTGTTTTCTTTTTTGTCCTATTCTTTTTGACAAGCTCTGCATTATTAAACTGAAAACTATCACGACTATACAAGATGATCCAAAAGTGTATTACATTTTTTTTTACATTGTTAACGACATTTTCAGTGTTTGCTTTCCAGCAATTCAATGCTTTCATAAGAATCATGAGGCGCATGCAAACACTGAAAATGTCGTTAACAATGTAAAAAAATTTAATACACTTGTGGATCACCTGTTATATAAGGAATCTGGGAAATTTAACTTCACATTTTACGATGTATTAACTTCAATATCAGTATGAATTTAAGATAAATATTAGTAATATCAGCAATTTATTACTAATTTAAAAAAAATTGAAATGACACTTTTATTTTTTTTGGAATATAAGCAAACAAACAAAAAGTTAACTAAATGCAAAATCAAGAGAAAGCTGCCACTTAGGACCCATTTCATTAATTTGAAAAGAAGTTCAATAACAATGCTTTTTTTAATTAATTTATTTATATAATTAATTAATAAATGATAATTTTGCTTAAGTTTGATAAGTATACATTTGGTAATAATAAAATGATTAATGATTAAATGATAATGATAATTGAGTTTAAGTAATATTTAAATGTTAAACAAGTTTGACTTTATTAAACATGTAAGTACAGGATTTGAACATGGGTATATTCAAATATCTTTTTCCCTGAACTTATTAGCGACTCATAGCAAATTTCGGAATTTTTGGCCAAAATCTGCCCTCGACTTACACACGAGTACCGTAATTTACGGTAATAACGCCGCAGCGGTAGTTAAGCCACACAGATAAAAACGTATCATTTTAGAAAAAAAAAAACCGGTAGTTACGCCGCAGCGGTAGTTAAGCCGCACCCCCCCCTCCCCCTTTATGATAGACAAGTAAAACGAATTGGCTTAATTTAAGAGAAACCTGCAAAATCGGAATGAAAAACAAAAGTCAAACATTCTTCTTCATTTTCTTTATTTTCATCATTATCATCAGTAATAGTTTTGTATGGTTAACAAGCAGCTCTGTGATGTACAATCATGACAACAACGATTTCAGAAAACTGATACTGCTTCGATATGATGCAGTTGCATTCCATGCTGATGAAAATCAAACGAAATTAGCGCATAATATACATTACAGTACTTTAATTTTCCTGTATATACAATGTACAGTTCATTATTTATTACATTTATTCACTTTTCATTTGAACTTCCCGTCGCCACTTTATCACATCGAAACAAAGTTGCCCTTCATGGACTGAGAAGTTACATTCGTATTTTTTTTTGGCACCGGAAATTCAAATGAAAAGTTGCATAATGAACTTCAAACGAAATTAGCATATAATATACCTGACAGAACTTATTTTGTATTTACAATGTATAGTTCAATATATATTACATTAATTCACTTTTCATTTGGATTTCCCGTCGCCAATAAAATACGAATGTAACTTCTCGAATATGAAGGCCAACAACATTGTTTCAATGTGGTAAAGTGGCATTCTGTTCATATTGAGTTACATTCGTATTTTTTTTTTTTGGCGACGGGATATTCAAATGAAAAGTGAATTAATTTATTGATGAACTGAACACTGTATATGCTGTATAATTAATCTATAGCACACGGTAATTTCGTTGTGAATTTCATCAGGACAGTAGTTCGAAACAGTTTGGAAACAGAGACCATCAATATTGATGGTCTCTATTTAAAGTAGCGATCTTTGGGAGGAGTAATTTTTGTATTAGATGTTGGCGACGAGAAATTCAAATAAAAAGTGAATTAATTTATTGTATATTGAATTGGTACTGCATATGCAAAATAATTAATGTATATTACACTGTAATTTCATCGGGACAAAACAACCTAGGACAATTAATACTGGACTTGACACTGATGCCATATTTAGATTTGAATGAGGCCCAGGAAGTGAGATAGAGATACAAAGAATTGATACCCGGGTAGTGAAAATTGTCAAAAGGACGTACAAAGCAATATGTGCCGTTGTTTGTTTTGGATGAAAATAAATTTATTCTATTTTTTTGAAACAAGTACACTGGCGGAAAAAAAAATACAATATTCACAGAATGCCACTTTACCACATCGAAACAATGTTGTTGGCCTTCATATTCGAGAAGTTACATTCGTATTTTATTGGCGACGGGAAATCCAAATGAAAAATGAATTAATGTAATATATATTGAACTATTCATTGTAAATACAAGGTACGAGGGTTGTACCAAAAGTAAGGTTCCCAATGAGCTACAGCCTGGAGGGAAGGTGCTAGGCTAAATCCGACAACAGTGCCATGCGCAGTGGTTCCCGCACTCTCGAGCCCACTCTCGAGCGATTCGCAACGGCGCTCAGTGTTCGCTTGGCAGCAGTCAGAGATGGAAGTGTTGATCGCCGCTCCCGCCAAGTGCGAGGTTCGGCCAGTAATCCGGTTTCCCCACGCAAGGAAGTTACCGCCCGTGGAGATTCATCGGCAACTGACTGAGGTTTATGGTGAAAAGTGCATGTCCGTTCAGCACGTCCGAAAATGGTGCAGGGCTTTTGCTGAGAGTCGCACGGAAGTTCACGATGAAGAACGGAGTGGAAGACCGCCGGTTTCGGATTCAATTGCCCAGAAGATCAACAGTGAGCTGCTGAAAGATCGGAGGGTCACTGTCCGTGAACTTGTTGAACGCATTCCTGAAGGTTCCCACGGCACACGCTTCCTCAACGGATTGGCGGGAGACTTCTTCGACTTAGGAATACAAAAGCTGGAGCACCGTCTTCAAAAGTGTGTCGAAAAAAATGGAGACTATGTTGAAAAATAGACAACAGTGTAAGCTTTTCAACGATGTATAAATTAATAACAATAAACAATGTTTTCTACTTGTAAAAAATATGGGAACCTTACTTTTGGTACAACCCTCGTAATTAAAGTTCTGTGATGTATATTATACACTAATTTCGTTTGAAGTTCATTATGCAACTTTTCATTTGAATTTCCGGCGCCAAAAAAATACGAATGTAACTTCTCAATCCATGAAGGGCAACTTTGTTTCGATGTGATAAAGTGGCGACGGGAAGTTCAAATGAAAAGTAAATAATGAACTGTACATTGTATATACAGGAAAATTAAAGTACTGTAATGTATATTATGCGCTAATTTTGATATTCATCAGGACGGAATGCAACTGCATCACATCGAAGCAATATCAGTTTTATGAAATCGTTGTTGTCATGCTGTTAGGGAAAAAAAAACAGTAGTTACGCAGCACAGGCATTTTTTACAACTTTTTTATTAGATTAGCCGCAGCGTTATTACCGTAAATTACGGTATATACGATATTATTCAGAACTCCTCCTTTTCATTTCATCCAATAAGAAAGCTAACTGTGAAAACAGTTATAATTCATTATTGTCTAATTATATTGAACTTTTTTTATTTTTTAAATTATCCATTTTTCGTCACCCAAATTTCTATCGTCCAATTTCTTATCGCCTACTTGGTTATCATCCAGTTGCCCAGTTGGCTGGTGTCTAGATTTAACATATCCGTAGAAAGATAGCAATGGCAAAGATCATTCACATAGTCCTGAAAATTAGTTACATGTTCCAGGAAGAAGCTCTATCAATTCCACCAAATATAGAAGAATGCAGAGAAATACATTAAGTTGTTTCATTTACATCTCGAGCAAAGAAAGGCTGGATAGGGTTTAGTAAGAGATTATTTATCAATTCTATCATGCAAGTTATTTTCAGTTTTGAAATGAACAAATTCATGTTATTTCAAGGAAGAGTTAAATAAACTTACATTAGATAGAGTTTCCTTTAACCCTCTGCAAACCACTTGGAAAAGATGTGCTTAGAGTAAAAAGGTGATTTCAATTTTGGCTAAAATGTTTCTATACGGGAAGAAATAATAACAAAATAAAAAAAGATAAAATACAAACAGTCTGGGCCCCCCCCCCCCCCTACATCCCTTCCTGGTTTGCAGAAGGCTAATCAAACAACATTGGATAGGAATGCAAATAATTTAAATCTAAACAAACACTAACCTTTCAGAGAATGTTTAAATCCAGATGAGGCATGAACAAGAACAAATTTACTCTTATTTTCAATGAGAATTCGTTGATCTAATTTAATAGCCTGGTTAAACATGTACTCGTAAAATTGGTCCTAAAAATAAAATTCAAAAGCAGAGCACAGAGTCCTATTTTGGCACATTTGAACAATACTTAATTTTTTATGCATATTTTAAAGCTTTTTAAATCTAAAAATTCACTCGTGTATATTTTAATTTTTATTATAATAAATTAAGTACCTTAACAAAGCCAGGGCTTGCTAGAATGATGCACTTTACCACTATTTAATTTAAAAAAAATGTACTCTATTAAGAATGATAAAGTACAAAACATTTATTTAAAAAAATTCTTTTTCAAAATTTGAATGATTACCATCAAAATTTATGTGTCGTAGAATTGCTTGAACAATGTTTTCAAAAAATTTGTTTAAGCCCTATCAAAATGAGTAAGCATACATGTAAATAATATTTATTCATGAAAAATACCACTGAAAATTTAAAGATACATTCTATGGTCACATACAACTTTGTAAGCAAAATATGAAGGTATAAATAATCACTTAGCATATACAAATATTTTTAATACAATTTTTATAAAATATGAAAAATTTTCATTCTCCCTCCCCTTCTCCACAATCAAGAGAGACATCATTATTCTGTCCTTGGGGCATCACAAGGTGCAAAGGAGTGTGAATGAGCTTTGGAATCATGAAATGCAGTGCCAATTTTCTATCAGTATGTGTAATTACACATCCAAACAAAGAACAGCTTGATCACATTCTGAATGAGAAACAGGTTAGCGAAATCATGCAATATGTAGAATCATCTAAAGTACTTCTTTCTGGTGACCAAATTCTTGATAGGTTCTCATAGCAGGGAATGAAATCGTATTCCTCCCGAGCAGGGAGGGGAAGACCAGGGGTTAATATAATATTACCGTATACAGGGTATATCTGAAAACCTGTCACAAGCTTTTAGAGGAGGTAGTATGGATGATTCTAAACAAAAAAGTTCATATGAACATGGGTTCGAATTTGAACGATAACAGAGTTATGAACAGAAATAAAAATGCTGCCACTAAGATCAATAAGTTAATAACTCAGGTTCTATAACAGCGTTAGGATAATGAAGTTTGGGGGAATAATAGGGTACATACAATTGCGTATACCGTTGAGATTTGATCAAATTCCAACGAATAGTTTCCAAGTTACATAGTCAACATCGTACCAGGTGATGCTTAGTACTCAACATGTGAGCTTGTGTTACGATGTTGACTGCGTAATTCGGAAAATGCTCGTTGGAATTCAATCAAATTTTAACATTATACACAATTTTATGTACCCTATATTCCCCTAAACTTATTATCCTAGGTGTTATAGAACCTGAGTTATTAAATTATTGATTAAAGTGGCAGCATTTTTATTTCTGTTCATAACTCTGTTATCGTTCAAATTCGAACCCATGTTCATATGAACTTTTTTGCTTAGAATCATCCATACTACCTCCTCTAAAAGTTAGTGACAGGGTTTCAGAAACACCCTGTATACTTGTGTGTGACTCATGAATAAGTACTTTTTTCGTCTAGATTAATTTTCAAGTATATATGACTGTTAAATCCAAAAATTTTGATTGAAGCCTGCTGTATTATCCTTGATGTTTATGTTGCAAAAAAAAATAATAATAATAAATAAATAAAAACCCACGAGAGAGAGAGAGAGAGAGAGAGAGAGAGAGAGAGAGAGAGAGAGAG
>JAHWFO010026798.1:1148486-1164861 GCA_023313115.1 Rhysida immarginata | reverse complement strand
GAGAGAGAGAGAGAGAGAGAGAGAGAGAGAGAGAGAGAGAGAGAGAGAGAGAAATTAGAAGAAAAATTTTTTCCTTAGAATTTACCTTTAGACAACAGCAGTTGTATCATTTTTGTATCATTACCTTTTCATGCTGAGCACAATTGCCTTTCCGTTTCCGAGGAATGGTCATGTCAATCTTGGCTCGAACAAGAGTCATGCTTGATGTCACAAGACAAACATGGGCAATGCCTTCATGCATAATTACAGCAGCTAAATCAGCATGTTGTGTTGGATCACAAGCAGTTTCTATTTAATAAATAAATAAATAAATAAATAAATAAATAAATAAATAAATAAATTATCCTGTAGTGGAGTGTCAAACGGAATACCAAGATATAGCCAATTCCTTCACATAGTCAGATATAAAAAGTAAGTAGTTCCCAAATTCTTTTGTCCCAAATTTTACCCTGATTTATATAAAATGTCTCCACATGTTCTATATGATATAATAGTTGTGAATATAGATGGTATGCGTAGCCAACGAGAAAGACAGACGCCGGCACGGAAAAGCCACCTGATCATAGTAGTCCAGCCAACAATCCAACCTTCATTGTTTCCAACAAAGGAAAAAATATTGATTGTTAAAATCCAAGATGGAAACAATGAAGATCACAATGTTACTCGGACTAGTATGGTCAGGTGACTTTTCCGCGCCGGGACCAGTCTTTCTCGTGGGCTACGGATGGTATGCATGTGATGTCATGCATGACGTGCTTTGCACCTATCTGCCCTAGTTGAGACCTCTGTAACTTCATTTCTTATACTGTGGTTGAGACCTTGGTTGATTTTAACAGAAAGTACATGCATAACCAATTTTTTATAAAAACACAGTAGAGGCTCAATTAACAGATTTTTTTTTTTAATCTAAGCTCTTTTTTTTTTTCCTACTTTTTTAAATTTTTTTAAAAGAATTATTGTACCATAATTTTCGATTTATAATACACGTATTATGCAAAATAAAAGTTAAAAAAAAAATTCACTGCGTATTATAAAAAAGTGCATACCATCTATATGATATTATAATATTCCCGGTCGAACCAAGGCCACCTAGAAGAGAGAAGAAGGCCTGAGCGCTTTTGACATAAAATTGCATGACGTCATCAACTGGAGGCTGACCGGCCAAACCAACATGGAGGCTTCATAGAAGTCGATTGCTATGCTAGCCGAGTTAACTTTCATTTTATCTAATCTTTACGTGATTTTCGTAATCTTCGACGTGGTATAATTAGTGAAAATTAAATGCAGATATGGTAAACAAATGTTGTGTTACGAATTGCAAAGGCAATTATGAAAATGGGCCGAAAGTTCATCTTTTTCGATTTCCAGGTGATGAAGAAATGAAGGCGAAGTGGTTGAGAGCTATTCCCAGAAAGAATTTTATTCCTACTGAACATTCGAGGGTAAGTAGTTTAATATTCTGAAAGAACTAATTATTAATTAGTGCAAATATAATTAAGAACATTTGTTATGTCTGTGAATGAACGTCGTTAAGTATTGTTGTTCTCCATTTCTCAAGTTAGCAAATTAAAAAAGGGCATTTGAAGGGCATTTTGAAGAAACCCTAAACAATTAATTAAAAAAAAGCATATTATAACTTTAAAAATTATTATAAATATTAATTTAAAATATAAAGAATTAATTTATTAGTAAATGAATTGTGTTTAATAAAATTATTATAAAATTATTATTAATGTTTAAAATTATTTATAATTATCAGTTTCATCATAATGAGTTGCAATATAATAAGGTATCATTCATAAAACCTATCTTAGTTTTATTTAGAGGATAATGGAGTAAAAAAATAGCAGAGAAATTTTCCTTTAATGTAGGCCTAACAATGAAATTTTTATTATAATAATAATAGAAGATATTATGGAAATATTTTCCATGATTTGGACTTTATTAACTCTTTCATAGGTTTGCCATGTGCACTTCAAGACAGAAGATATTAAATGGGAGACAAAATGCAGCTGTAGTAAGACAGGAGCTATTATTTCAGCACCATTGCAGCAGCCTAGGTTATGGAATGGGGCAATGCCTTGTATCTTTCCTGGTTGTCCATCATATTTTCCAAGTGGCAAATTGTCACAGCCTGCAAGAAAAACCCCTGATGAAAGAATGCAGAAGAAGGAGAGTGAAGCCTTACAGAGAGCAATTGATCAAAGTCTGAAAACCAAAGCTGAGAAAGATTACAGATAGTATTTTACAACCTTGAATGAACTGAAGGCACGTTTATCCTATCTTGTTCTCCCTCCTGAATGGAATATTATAGAGAAAGGTGACTATATTATTTGTTTGAACATCGATGTACAAAAACAACCTGAAGTTATGAATTATATCATTATAAATGGTGAACTGGAAGTCTCACTTTTTTACAGAGGGAAAAGAATTTATCCTCAAAATATTCCTTTACGTGTTGGCAAAATAACTGAGATAGAAGAAATTTTAAAATTTTATTCTAAATTGGAAAATAAATCAACATTATGTTTAAAAAAATAATAGAATTTATTTTGGTATTAATTAGTAAATTAGAAGAAGTCGTTGATGATGACAAAGCAAGGGTGATAATGTTTTTGAAATCACAAATTATTTTGCTAAGTATCTATAAGGAGAGGCTGAGATATGACACAAATCTCACTGTGTTTTCAACATTATTACATTTTATGTCACCTAATGCTTACAGATTCATCAGAGATACAGGGGCTATTATTTTACCCCATCCTGAAACCTTAAAGAGAATATGTTCAAAAAAAACATATCTTTGTCAGCAGACCCGCCTTATATCTTTCTATTTTGTGCACATGGAGGTTGCATTAATATTGTGTAATTTTTCTACGAACGTTTCCAAGTGCCATCCATCGCACCATGAAGATTTTTATCCCGGAAGACGTTTTTGTAAATAATATCACCCAGCTTGTTTTTAATTGTATGTATTTTATTTTTATTGCAATCTTCAGACCACAAATTTTAGACTTTTAAATGTATCTTATGTTTTTAAAATTATGTGTTTGATTGGCGTGTGTTTTGTGTCATAGTATTGTTTAATTGATAATGGGGGGAATTTTCAACTTGGGAAATTTATTCAAAAATTCTAAATTTTGATTAATTGGATTTTCACTTTTTTGGAATTGTTACATTTAAGTCACGGGGTGGTGGGCAGACTTTTGGCAGACTTCTTTATTTTCATATGTTTTTGGTTATTAGGTTATTTTTTTTTTTTTCTCTGTTGGGTTAATCAACTATATTATGTTTATATTTGGAGGTATTTTTTCATTATTCGCAGAATATGTTCAAGTTTGCATCATTTAAATCCAACACAATGAACACAATGATAAAAATTTTTTGATGTATGCCAGAGAAAAAGAGTCAGCTTTAAAACCCCATGAAAAATCTGCAACACTTATGGTTGATGAAATTCATATGGACTATAAAGGAGGCAACATTGTTGGGTCTGCTTTTAATAGCTCAGAAATGGCAGGCAGTGCCCATGTATCTTGAAGGGAGTGCAGTCTCTGTTATCCTCGTACAAGGACATTGTTCACATAATGCTTGTAAATATGTTAACTGCTAACATGTTGTTTGAAAAGACTAAAAAAATCATTTTAGGGTTAGAGAGCTGTGGATTTAAGGTTGTATCTGTCATTACTGACAATAATTCTATTAACAGAAAAGCACTATCATATTTCTCATGTTCACCCAAATAAAGTATTGTGTATGAACATCCAGCCGATAAAGAAAGACCCTTATTTTCTTTAGTTGATACTGTACATCTGTCAGAGTGCATTCGAAATACATGTAATTGGATCAGCAAGAAAGACAAAGATGTGACATTAACCTATCCTGATTTCAGTGATCCATCAATTGTCAATTCAGCTTCCTTTACTACACTAAGAACTATTTATAATATAGAAAGTGAAAAATTGTTGAAATACAGTTATAAATTGTAGTGAAAGCATTGTGGCTGTCCAATTTTGAAAAACAAAATGTGAAATTAGCTCAACAAATATTTAATACTATGACTGAATAAAGTTTACAGGAAGTAGGACCCAAATACAACCTACCTCATTATGATACGACAGCAAAGTTTATTAACATAATCTCCACATGGTGGGATATAGTTAATGTTAAAATGCCTATGAAAGGGATTAGATTGAGAAATGAAATTCAGAATCCTTTAATGACTGATCCAAATAATGCAGCACTGATTTTTTTAAAGAGATTTGTTCAGTGGTTGGATAAATGGGATTCTTTTCCTGATGGGAAGTTATCTAAAGAAACACATAAGGCTTTAAGATGACAACATATGGTCTCATAGAAATAGTGACATATTGTATTGAAAAATTAAATATGTTCTGTATGTTGCCAAGAAAATTCCAGACAGATGTCCTGGAAGCAAGATTTGGACAATACAGGCAAGTAGTAGGTGCAGTATATAATGTGTCCCTTCGGCAGATTTATGAAATAGAAAATAAACTTAGGCTGCAGTCCTCTATGAAATTATCTTTACACTCAGATGCAAAAGGAGAAATTCAAGTTGATAGTGCAGCAAATTTTGATATTCCAAATATATTTTCTAACAATGATGATGTAGCAATAAATTCTTTTGAAGATATTCAGATTCTAGACTCCGATATAGAAAAAGCACATAATGATCTTGTGTATAGGAGGTTACTGCTCACATAAAGTAATCAAGAAAATGGATTGTGACGATTGTAGAGGATCATTAGTTAGAGATAAAGAAATGGAAGGTATATCGGATACCACCTTTAATTTTCTAAGAACTTTAGATAGAGGAGGTTTATTGTATCCAACCGATGTTGTCATAAATGCTGTGTTATTTAATTATGTTGTAATACAAAAATTAATTGGAAAATATTATGAAGGAGATTTCTTAAAGTTATCAAATCAAAGAAAAGTAGCAACAGATATAACATTATATGTACTCATATAAAATGAATGTGATTGCTGGACAAACTAGAAAAATGGCAACACATAAAAAGATGTTGTAAAAATAATTGTTTGGATATCAATAAACATTTTGCTGAATAATTACTGTAAGAAAAAGAATACTGTAAGCAAGAATTTTGTTTATGACAAATGCACCAAGAAACGAAAATTGAATACTCTAACTATTTAAGAATTTTAAATAAAACTCGAGCAGCTCATTCATAAACAGTATGCCCTTGTATGAAAATATAAATTTGTAATTAATAAGTTTTTATTTTATCTTCAAATAGATTATTATATCCCTAAAAATACTTTTCTCTGATTATTTTTCATTGTTAGATTTGAATAACATTTATTTGCATATTTAAAAACAATCATTTTTATACATTTCCATGTACTGTCTTTAAAAAATAGGTATATTAATTCACGAATGTTTTTGAGATAATGTTTTTCTTTACACTAAATAAATAAATTTATAAAAGATTTATACTTAAATTTATTTAAAAAAACAAATTTAATGATAACAAGCATGGATAATTAATAAATAATGAAATAAATGCTGACAAAAAAAAAAAAAAAAATTCGATTTGAAGTTAACCTTAAAGTAAACTTTCGACTGCAAAACTGTTTTTTTGTTAGCCTCCAGATAATGACGTCATAATTAAGCGCTCAGGCCTTCTTCTCTCTTCTAGGTGGCCTTGGTCGAACACAGTCTGCTACAGCGCGAAATCAGATCCAACATGGCTCCCGAATTCTACTTCCAGTGTGCAAACAGCAATTCTCGCAATTTTTGACCATTTATTTTGCATTTCACGACATTTATGATCTATGTCTACGTGTTGTACATTCGAAACTTTACAAAAAATTCAGTTTTCCCCCTCAAATTTCCATTGCCAGCGCAAATAGCGAAGTTTCGAAAAGAAAACTAGCGACAACCAATCGGAAGTGTATGACCTCTTCTAAAAATTTCTAAAAACTGTCGCGATCAACATAAACATTCCCTCGAATGAAGATAACAGTTATTTATACTTTTAAAATTTCTCCTACCTGTCCACCATTTATTGAATGCTTGCCTTTGAGCATAGAATTAGATAAATGAAGAAAAAACACCTCTGGTCCACACAGAAAGAATTTTAATGCACCATATACGCATTTCAGTCACCTTGTGGCCATCATTAAGCAGAATACAAGGAAGACAGATACAACAGGTTCAATTTATATGTCAATCAGGACAAAGAACCAAAGGGCCAATCGTAAAAAACTAAGATGACAAATTAACAAAAGGGAGGGGGGGGGGGGGGCCCCGGGAACTAACGCGAGTCGATTTGATGGTACAGTACTGAATGTCGATTTCATCTGCAAGCATACAGACGGTTTTTAATGGGTTTTTTTTATTGAATAAAAATGTCAATTGAAGGTACAGAATTGAATGTAGAAGCTATTCAGTTTAAAACAGACAAATCAGTAGAAATCTGATCGAACGCAGATGTAGAACAAAATGCAACCAGACAAATTTAAAATTTTAACAGGCAAAGCTAACATTTTGAATGGCTGTTAAGAAAACCTGTGATATTGGATTCCCTTAGCACTAATTACCCAGGCTTTCCCAGCAGCTTTTCAAGATGGCCACCAAGTGAGATGTCTGTCAGCACAGTGGTTTAGTGGCCCTTATTCTGCGTGAAATCTCTAATAATAACATTCAAAAAGTAAGGCAAATTACTCGGGCATGAAGTAGTGCTAACACAGTAATAAATGCAATACATGAATGGCTAAGGTCAAATACTTTGACCAGTGAAAAGAGTTAGCCGTTGGTCAATCATAAATCCCAGTGAGAAAACTGTGATGTCATTTTAAAGCGGTTAAAAACGGTAGATAGTGCTGATATGCCTAACCGGTTAGTCTAACCATCTTAACTGAGAAAAGGAAGGTTAGTCCAAGGAGAAATTCTTCTCACTGGTGAGGGTTTTTGAACTCACCCAATGCGACTGATCTCTATGTATCAGTCAAAAAAGTTAAGGGAGATGAGTGGTGGCTTTGCAGTATAAAAGATGGACAGCAGGATTATCGACTAGTTTCGCCATTTATTCCCGGCTTCCTCAAGGATACACAACAAGAGGCTCGCAAGCCTTTATATACAGAGAATTGGGTACAAATGAACCAATGAGCATGGAGGTACAGGGCAAGACAACAAGGTAACCAATAAGAAAATTAACCAATAGGACAAATAAACTAAGGAGAAAAGAAAAAAAAATGTGTGGGGTCGCAAATGCGGACTGAAAGGAGGTCGTATCCGGTTGTCAAAATGACAAGTGGATTTACAAACAGGACCATATAAACACAAAACTGAAGAATACATAAGGAAAAATTATTATGTAAAACAAAGTACAAAATGAAAATAAAAATTATATAAAGCAAAGTACAAAAGTAAAATATAAAGAAAGGATTACAAAAGGTCTGACAGAGGACTGAGCATGGCAAACGCCTCGAATTCAGTCTGGTAGTTGAGTAATTGGTCGGGGTTGGACTTCTTGGCCTTGTAAATCTCAATAGATTCCAGGGTGGCTGTTTTGGACGGTTTATTGCAAACATGCATAACGGACATTACTTCGCTTTGAGGTCTAAGAGGGTGTCCGGTGCTTGTCAGGTGGATGGCATAATGTGAACAGTTGTCTTGATTATAATATGATTTGACGTGTTCTTTAAAACGTTTAGTTAAGCTGCAGGTTGAGAGGCCTATATAATATTTGTCGCAGAAGGCACATCTTAGGCGGTATACCCCTGGTGTTCAAACTTATCGTGATTAACGGTGGAGGGCGGATTCAGATGACGGAGAGAATGGGAGGGGGAGAGGGGGACGTGGCGATACTCGGAGGCAGAGGGAAAAAGTTAAGGGATGCTATTCCACACTTTAACCGATGTTTGCTACTAACCAATCTTTATAAAGATGCCAAAGCAAAACATTTGAATTATAACCTTCAAATGGATATATTTTGCATGGCAGAGAGTACAAGAAAAATACAAGTCGAAATGCTTTTGTAAAAGCAAGAATTACCTATCCTGTGGATGATTCAATCATGAGAATTGAAGATGAGGAAGAGAAAGAAACAGTAATTAGGCCTAACAAAGAACTGCCTCTGAAATGATGGAATTATTTTACTCTGACACAGATGATTCCGATTTTGGAAGGATTTCTAATATAATGTAGTTTTAAACGTAATGAATAAATGTTGTTACATGATCATTTATTTTGAATAGTTCTCATTTCTTTATTTTATGGAAATACAAATAGTCTAAAGCCTTTAAAAATCAGACGACGATAATACACTGCACTTTTGAACAAAAACAGCAGAGCACTCCCTGTTGCTACATGGTGTAGCGGTCTGCCATACAACATATAACAGGACCCACACGATCCAAAACATCATTATCGAATTAACGTCGAGAAATATTAATAGATTAATGATATCACAACTACTCTGAATTCCAAATCAAGTAAATGAGTAAACAACAGTTGGATTCGTCCCTCTAAAATTAATTAAATCAAAGGGGTAATTTATTGCTGAAATCCTACACAGCAATTGAATGGGAGAATACAAAGAAAAAAAAACAACACAATTTAGGTAATAAATATCATCTCTATACAGGGTGTTTCATAATTGGTGTCCCATCTTTAGGTCTAAATAACGACTCAAGGGGAGCAGATTGGGAGAAAATGAATAATGATTATTTGGTTTTAATGTCCCCTAATTCAGAATAAAAACATTTCGCGTCCCTGGGGGTGAAGGGGTAAATTTTGAAAATTTTAATTTTGTAGGGGTAGGGGTTAGACCCCATGTGTTATTTAGAAAGTTGTAGAGCATCATGTAAAATGTGGGTTTAGCAAAAAACCCGGTGAAAAAATCTCATCCCCTGCCCTTTATCGAGTGAGTAAAGTGAAAAGTATGGCTAGCTAATGTAGACAAAAACAGAAAAACTCATTAGAAACTTATTAGAACTTTATTACTTATTAGAAAACAGTACATTTGAAAATGAATGAGAATGAATGAGTAGTTACCCGGAAAAGCGAATGGTCTTGACCCCACTCGTATGCAAATTTGCTAACACGAGCAGTCGAAGAATGAGTGGCATCTCAGGGAATATCCTTTGTAGGCTCTACTGTTTTCTAATAAGTATGGTTTTTGTCCACATCAGCTAGCCATACCTTTCACTTTACCCACTCGATAAAGGGCAGGGGATGAGATTTTTTCACCGGGTTTTTAGCTAAACCCACATTTTGCATGATGCTCTACAACTTTCTAAATAACACATGGGATCTAACCCCTACCCCTACAAAATGAAAATTTTCCAAATTTACCCCTTCACCCCCAGGGATGCAAAATGTTTTTATTCTGAATTAGAGTACATTAAAACCAAATAATCAATATTCATTTCCCCCCAATCTGTTCCCCTTGAGTAGTTATTTGGACCTAAAGACGGGACACCAATTATGAAACACCCTGTATATAAAGCACAATGTAAGTATGTTTGTCTAGTTTTAAAATGCAACTTGGAAGTAAGTTATAAAGTTGAAATTTAACACACAGCTGTGTAATACTACCACAATGATGGAAAAAATCTAAAACTGGAGGTAAGTCTCTTAAACCCGTAGAAATTAATAATCTATATATGTATATATATGAAATAGACTTGGTTTATGTTTGTTTGCTTGCATGTGTGAACAATCAGACCGTGGTGTTTGTGTCAACAATCGGCTGATCGTGTTTATATGTTGCATCAACAATGGTTGATGAAATTAATACATGCCGTACCCAGCGAAAGAGATAGGTCAACACCACCTTTACTTGAAGTCTGAGCACGAAAACGTCATATATTGTTACATCACCTATGGTAGAGTATTGTTAATCACATTTCTACCAATAATAAGCCCGAAATTGTCCCTACCGTAGGTGATGTTACAATGTATGATTTTTCCATGAGCAGGCTTTCTCTCTAGGAGATATTGGATAGGCCCGGCACTGAAAAGTCACCTGACCATCTTAGTCCAAGCAAAAGTGTAATCTTCATTGTTTCCAATCAGTATTTTTTCGTTTGTTGGAAACAATGAAGGTTACATTGTTGCTTCGACTAAGAAGATTTGCTGACTTTTCACTGCCAGGGCCTGTCTTTTTCGTCGGCTACGATGCTTGCCTTAATGAATCACAAGGGAATAACGTTATAAAATGTAATAAATAAATATATAAAAATTATTATTATTTTCTTTTTATTAAAATCTTTGGAGAGATATAAGAAGTTATTCTAAAACAAATAAGAGAATACAGCTTGTAGAGCGTGCAGCTGCTCAAGCTTTTGGTGAAAAGGTGAAGATACTTTCCCTAATGAGCTAATAACTGGAAGAAAATTTATTTTTCATATGGTTTTTGTAATATAGTAACTTTAGAGAAGTTATAGATAATGTTTATCTAAACATATTAGAAAGTTATAAAGATATCAACCGATTGTCTGAGAGGGCGATCTTTGCTGCTAAAAGTGACACTGTCAATATAAACAACCACATTCAGGACATCCACGCTCTCTGACTGAATAAAACTCTATTGAAACGGTTACATGTTGATGAGAGATGTTGATGAGACTGTAAATGTTAAGGATGCAATGTCGAATTTTCCTGGGCGAACTCAATTGGACACAAAATTCCAGTGCAAGCACTTTAAAGAATTATTTTTGTTTTTCTAAAGTGAATATATACTAATAAGAGTTTTTCATTTATATTCAAATTAAGATATTGCAAAATTTCATCAAACAAACAGCCCGAACAATGCCGGGCATGTCAGCTATTGAGTAAATAAATAAAATTAATTTTAAATTTAAATGTGGTCAGTCTCCTTTTAATGGGGAAAATCGTAAAATTAATAAAAACAAAAAGTAAATAATAAATAAAGTCACCAATCTTGAAAAACGATGAAGAAACTTGTGAGATGGAAGAAAACTCAAAGGATGTAGTCTATTGAAGATGTTGCTGATAGCAGAAATAAACCCAGTCTATTGAGGATGTAGATGAAGTCTTGTGAAGATAATGTTGATAGCGGAAAACGATAATCTGCTATCAACAATATCTTCAATAGACTACATCCTTTGAGTTTTCTTCCATCTCACAAGTTTCTTCATCGTTTTTCAAGATTGGTGACTTTATTTATTATTTATTTTTTTGTTTTTATTAATTTTACGATTTTCCCCATTAAAAGGAGACCGACCACATTTAAATTTAAAATTAATCATTTAAACTCCTTAGATCAATAAATAAACTTAATAGTCAACAAGTTCTCCAAGTATATTTCAAATTATTTAATGTTTTCCATTAAAGTTCACAATCCTTAATAATTATTCATTTTTTTGTTTTCGGAAATAAGGTTATTCCAAGGGGTAACACAAATCTTAAATGTAGCTTAGGTTAAATTGGACGGTAAAAGATCCTTTCATTTATTAATTCCACTGAGACAATGATGTCTTTTCAATTCGCGTCAATAACTATCAAATATATCACTGGGAGGTAAAACTTGTATTTTCATTTATGGAAGGGCCATTACTAGTCTTCACTCAGGCAATAAGGATCTGAGTCAATAAGTTTTAGGATCAAATTCGGAGAAAAAACATCCACCTACACTCTTCGGGCAAGGGTTGCCCCTGGTCAGGTAAGTCATCAATTGTTCAGAATGGGAATAATGCGGAAGAAGGGGGATGTATCGCATTCACATAATCTATTCATATGGACACGGGAGAGAAGGGAAACGTGTTAGAGGGGTAGGGACCGCGGTCATCCTGGCCAAAGAACTTAGGACATGAGCATCCATCTTTCTATGGGGCCAATTCCAATGACAAGAGGCAAGTTTATCTTTCATTGGTTTCTTAATAATCTTTATATTTCAGGTCACAATGAATAATGTAATTGAACAGTTTCTTTTAATTCAAATTAGGTTACGTTTTTTAAGAGGGTATCGAGCCTTTGATTGGTAATGATAAAGACAGTTCAGGAGAATCATCAACCCCAAATCGGGGCCCACCAAAAGTAAGGTTAACGTGGTATCGGGATCCGGTGTAGGCGTGGAATCGAAACCGAAGTCATCTTGGAGTTAAATGCCCGAAAAGATGGGTAATTCTGAGTTTGTTATTCGCTAATAGTGATCCATTCGAGAAAAACAGTGAAGATCAATAAAACAATCAACATGATGAGAATAAAGCCAATCTTTAGTCTAAATGGCTTAAAGTAGGTAAAATGTACAGAGTGTCCCAAATTGATGTATACACTCTTGGAAACGTTATAACTCAGCAACAAAATGAGATAGAAATATAAGGTTTGTTGTATTTTATTCCTTAAACTTCCTTAAGCCCATACATGTTGAAAATGTCCACCTTCTGCCACTGTACACTCCCAACACCGACGTAGAACAGAGCGACATACAGACTGGATTGTACCTAATGGAATATCATTGATGGAATGTTCAATCTGACCTCTTAATTCCTTCAGCGTTTGTGTTTGTGGGGCACACACTGTTCTTTACAGTTCCCCAAAAGTAGAAGTCGAGAGGGGTTAAATCAGGACATCGAGGCAGGAACTCCGTAACACCGACCTTTCAACACATCTTTCACCGTTCCTTCAGCTTCAAACTTGTCTTGGAGTTTTGTTATTGTTACCCTTGTTGGGGGTGGTGTACCAAATTTAACCCTCCAATGTCGTTGAACCTCAACAACATTCTCCACTTTTGTTCATCGAATGAAAGTCTCACCGCCATTTTGGTTTATAAACAAATGAACAATAATGAATGTGTTGCTATGCTTTTCCAGTGCCGTCTGGATCATACACAACAAACCTTATATTTCTATTTCATTTCGTAGCTGAGCTAAAACGTTTCAAAGAGAGTATACATCAATTTGGGACACTTTGTAGATGAAAAATTATACCAAAAGGGGAATAACAGTTGTCTCACTTATCTGAACACAAGTCTAAATCATCAAACGAAAGTCGGGCGAATTCTTTTCGTGAAGAGTCTAGAAGTTTCCAACATCCGATCGTCATTCAAAATAAAGTTGATCTAACATAGTTTTCTTTCTTTATTTCGATCCAAGTTCAATTTACTAATACTACAGAGTCCCATTCTCAACTCCTCTAATGATAAATAAAGGAAAAACAGACAATACTACTCCACATAGATAAATTTTACTGACTCAGATGTACATTTAGGATTTCAAAAATCCATCATCAGTGAGTCTAGAATGATGGATTTGACCCACTGATGATGGATTTTTGAAATCCGAAACGTACATCTGAGTCAGTAAAATTTATCTACCGTATATACTCGCATATAAGTCGATCTCACGTATAAGTCAAGGTCACATTTTGGGCAAAAAATTTTGAAATTTGCTATGACCCGCAGATAAGTCGAGGGTGAAGTTTCAGGTGTTTATGAAATTGAATTCACTGAAGTTACCATAGTTTACCCATGCTTAAATCGTGCTGTACTTGCATGGGTAATAATGTAAAGCTTGTTTAACAATTAAATATTACTCTAAACTTTATTATCATTTAATCATTAATCATTTTATTATTATTAAATGAACAATTTTAAAAATGCAAAATCAATTATAAGGAAAGTTATCATTTAATATTATAAGTAATTACATAATATAATTATAATTGCATAAATATACCGTATTAACTATACTGGTAGTTATATAAATTAATTATAATTACATAAATAAATTATTTAATTTATAATTTGAAGGATTATAGCTTTTATTAGTAAATGTAGAATTTTATTAATGTGAAATCAAACCTAAGGAGAATTATCATTTATTAATTTAAGTAATCACAAATTAAATAAACATTGTTATTCAAGCTGTTGTTCAGGAGAGGGAGGGAAGAAGATTAGTGGAGGAGTGAGAAGATTGTACCTGGTAATTCCCTTACCTGGTAATTCCCTAAGAGAATTAGAGAAGAGAGAATAAAAGGAGGGTGAAATGGAAAAATTTTTCTGTGGGAAGTAAAATAAAATTTATTTAAGATGTAAGAGGAAAGGTTCAGGTAGCATGAGATTCACTTAAATATTACATATTAATATTATAATCATTTAATTTGTAATACTGCTATATGGGCAGGCCCCCCCCCCCCTGCTAATCTCTCTCTTTTCTTTTTTACTTCTGTGAATACCTCCCCCTCCCACCTCTTTCCTTCTTTGGTGTTCTTTTACATCTGGTTCAGATTTGGCTTGTTTTACTTTGCCCTTGCAATTGACACAATCAGTTTTCCCGTCACTCTCTCTATTCCTCTTTTATATTTCTAGTTAATTTTCAGCATCACTATTACTTTATTGGTTTATTATCATCTTAATTTAAGGTCCATACCATTTACTTTATATGCCTTTTATTAATTATTACTCTTTCTTCTACCTGATCCTTTCCTCTTATATCTTAAATAAACTTTATTTACTTCCCACAGAAAAAATTTTCCTTTTCACCCTTTTTTATTCTCTCTTCTCTAATTCTCTTAGGAATTACTCTCTCCTGACTCCTCCTCTACTCTTCTTCCCTCCCACTCTATCCCCCCCATCCCCACTGTTGTTTAGCTCCATTGACCCTTCAACTTACCTTGTTTATTGCACCTGCTTTTATGGATGAATAAAACTGATTATGGATAAATACCCATCTTAAAATATGTATATTATTCGGGAATCACGTGTGTTTCTTAAAATAAATGTGTAAATTTTTATATGGAGTTAGGTGACTTTGCCAAAATTCTATGGAAAACTGGTCTGACTCGCAGATAAGTCGAGTTTGCTTTTTAGGATGAATTTTAAGACATAAATATCTCGACATATACGCGAGTATATACGGTATGTGGAGTAATGTTTTCTGTTTTTCCTTTATTTATTTAAGGTATCCACAGTTTCGGCTATTTTTCTATTTATTCCTCTAATGATTCCTCAGCCATTTTCATCCATTCTTTCTTTTTGTCAAGTTTTTACATCATTAGCATTTCTTTTGTTCCTTTTTTTGTGTCGCTAAAACAGTTGCAGGGAAAAAAGGAAAAACAGTACACCATAATCCCCGAGGAGTGATTCCGGCATCCACAGTGGGGAAAATAGCACATATGTGGGACTCTGCTGACGTCGGACCCTGTTGAATGTCGGGACTATGACTGACGGATGTAATGGTTCGAGGAAGGAGTGGCAAAGTACGGTGATGGAAATTGATGCAGACAGCCATCGGGCGATTCATAACGCAAGTCTGATGCAGGGGAGTGAGGATCCAGACACTTTAACGGATGACTGAACCACAGGGTATTGAAAAGCAGGTGGGGTTGCTGGTAGATGATGTGGAAGATGGGCTAACAGGAGCACAAGAAGTTAGTAAGGATTGTGATAATGTTGGTCGTTTGGACGAAGAGGCGGATTTTAAGTCGTTGCAGGGGGGTATTCAGATGGACATGGAACAGGCGTGCAAGCCTATGATCAGTGGTTTGGAGGATAAGAGTGGTTGTAAGAAAAATTCCCGAGAAGAGGTTAAGCGCTCTAGATGTAACAAGATAAACGTAGAGAGTAGGAGCCAGGGGAAAAAGGGACACCTCTGCGTGCAATTATCAGCTCAATCAAACAGCGATACAAACGATGCTCTCCTCCCTCCGTCTAATATTAAACAGAGTTTGCTACTTGGAGAGATCTTACTTGTCTATCTTAAACTATTACAACTTTTCTTAAGCAAAATGACACTCTTCGGAGCAACAGTTTTTCTAGAATGGTTGCTACTGCAAAGACTACTCCCCATAGCTGCTCCCATCTACACCTGTAACCCATACCATCTGACTTACGTACCAACTCGGGCGTCTACTTGCTCTCGTTAATCTGGCATATAGCACGCCCCCTACTACACTGAACAGTAAGCAGAATCTGCACTAGTTACTGTGGAGACGGTACTAGTCAGGAGTTCGGGCATCGAATATAGGCAAACACATTGACACAGACACGGAAATGATTGCATATAACCTAATCTAACCTTGTTAATTACGGTGTTGTGAACCGTTTTGGCATGAACGTTGTGGGCGTGATCATGGTGGTGTGTAGTTGTTTGTGTGTGTTTGGTGGAGTTTGTTTGTGTTCGTTTGTTCATGGCTTGTGTTATAAGAATTTTAGCGATATTGTTTTTTTTATTATGTTAGACAATTATTTTAACGGTAATTGTAAGGTTGGGAAGCTGCAACAATCATTGGTAATGATCTTGCCTAAGCTTTGTTGTTGCAGCTTTTCCCGAAATTTAGTCGCCAACCAAGGTTTTGAGTGAGAACTTTTGTTGAGAGAGAGAGAGAGAGAGAGAGAGAGAGAGAGAGAGAGAGAGAGAGAGA
>JAHWFO010026798.1:1119195-1135348 GCA_023313115.1 Rhysida immarginata | reverse complement strand
ATTTATTTATTTATTTATTTATTTATTTATTTATTTATTTATTTATTTATTTATTTATCTATTTATTTATTTATTTCGTTCTGCATCCCTTTGAGATGAAACAAGAAAAGAAATTACATCACTCTTCAAGTTGGTTAGACATTAAATGTTGAAGGAGTAATCGTTTAACATGAAACTTGTGATTGACGCAGTCCTGATTTTTACATTGATAAGACAAATTGTTTCAAACTTCAATAGTGTTGAATGGGAAAAAATCAACTCAGTCTAGAAGAGATCACAAAAGGAGGCATTGATTTGTATTTTTGTACAGTACGAGTCAAAGTATTATTTTTCGCCCAATCGGCAATAACATGAAATGGATAAAAGAAAACATGAATGGATATTTCTTTTATTTACTATTATCCACATACTTATTTTTTCCTTTTTTGTCATATTAGTACACATTCTGTTTACTTTTGTGCCTTTATTCCGGAAAATTTTTCATGAAATGGATGATTTTCGTCTTTTATGGCAACATAAATTTCTCTTAGCTTAGCGTTCAATATGATCGTGTTAAAGGTTGGGAGGCCCGCCTTATTACACGTATCTGTTATTGAGATATATCTACTCAACGAAAAGGCTGCACGAAAAGTGTCATTGTATTTAATTTTAAGTTTTGTCAATAAGTATTTAGATGCTGTAGACCACATAATAATGCCATATTGAAACTTAGGAATCACAATCGATTTTATTAAAATGGTCAGTTCTCTCTTCGTCAATGTTTTTTTTTAATTTCTTAATTATATAAATAGTTTTAGATATTTGATTCATTAAATTTTCTATATGTTCTTTAAAAGATAAAGTTGTATCGAAAGTGATGCCAAGAAATTTACAGGCTGCATAATTCACTTTATTATTTAAGATTATTCTAAGGACTTGAGTCTTTTCTTCATTTAGTTTCATGCTATTGTTTTGGTACCAGTGTTTTAAAGTGCTGATATCAAAATTTATATCTTTTTTTGCAGCTTCTTCTTCGTGGTATTCATAGGTCTTAATTAAGATGTTATCATCTACATAAAAATTAATATCAAAATTTAAAGAAAGTTTCTGAACAGCAGATGTTGCTATGGCATATAAAGTAGAACTTAAAAACGAGCTTTGCATAATTCCACAGGAAGAGGTTTGGCTTACTTCTTTCTTGTGAACAATTATAAAATTGGTTCGGTTTATTAAGTAAGTTCATCCAATGAGGACCTATCCCAACGGCTTTCAATTCTTTTATAAGTAAACTATGGGGAACCGTCTCAAAAGCTTTAGCTAAGTCAGTGTTTACTACGTATAACTCTTTACTTTCTTTAAAAGCATTTATATCATTCCAATAAATTTTATAGAGAAGGTAGAGCACTGGAGAATCAGGTCTGCCTCCAAACTGATTAGATGGAATTACAGTCCATAAGAAGGCAACCAATTGTGTAAAAATAGCTTTCTCAGCAATTTTAGCAGAAGTAAGGAGGATAGAAATAGGCCTATAGTTTTCAATCAACGAGGTATCACCCTTTTTAAAAATCGGTTTTATTTGAGTCTTCTTAAAAACAGCGAGAAATTTCTGAAATTTAACTATCGTTTGTAGGATAGACTAAAATACTGAAGGCCTATTTGTGCCCAATTTCTAAATACAATATTCTCCAAGATTCCATCACATTTGTTGTTTTTCAATTTCATTTTTTTTAATCAATTTCATTTTTTTAATCAAGTAAGACGAAGTAATCAAAGGTGCTTCTATAAATTTTATCTTAGTTGAGAAATTATCATAAGAAATGTCAGGCAGGGGAACATCAATAGGGTTATCAATATAATTTAGAAACTGTTGACTTTTACTTTCAGGAAAAGTCTCTGATTTTTTATTATTAGATGATTTAAACAGCTTCCAAAGATCAAAGTGATTTTCAGGATTGCAGAACATTGTTCTTTTCGTCTTTCTAACCTCCTTTCGGAACATTTTATTGGCTATCTTAAGTTGATCACATGTAACATCGTTCGGATATTTTATATATTCTATGTAATGATCTTTTTTTATTCTTCCACAGATTAAGTATGATATTATTCCACCATTTTTTATAGCAACCAGAATATCGGGCTTCTTTCACTATTAATCCACTTGTTTTTAAAGCATTACTAAGGTTTTCTTGAAAAACCTCAAATTTGATGTCAAGATCACTAGTATTAATGAAAGGTTCCCAGTTTAACTGAGTCAGATTATTTTGGAATTTTTTCCAGTTAATATGTTGAAAAGAAATAGATTTATAAAACAAATTAGGATTGTTATCTTGAAGTTGATAAATTTTTTCCAATTTAATTTCACAAATTAAAGCGAAATGATCGCAACCGGGTAAAGTACATTTTCCAACAATGACATGATTCCAACATTTAGGTAAGAAAATCTGATCTAAAATAGTAGAGGTGGTAAATGTTACTCGGGTGGAGAACTTGACAAGAGGTTTCATGGCGAGCAAATCACAATTTTTGATCAGAAGTTTGCAGCAATGAGATGGTTTAGCAAAGTCTAGATTGAAGTCTCCCACAATGATATTTAGTTGATAGTGATTAAGTTCATATATGATTTCTATGACATGTTCAATGGGAATATAACTAGTTCTGTATATAATAAGTACTCTCAGTTTTATTTCAGCCTTTTGGCACTTCATTAATAAATATTCTAGACCATTATTCTAACCTTTAAGAAGGATTGAAGACTTCCATTTATTACTGATGACAATCGCAACGCCTCCCCTTCGGGAAGGTCTATTGGAGCGAAAAATTGTGTATTGGTCGCTTAAAAGTAAAGTAGATTCATAATTGCTTGTAAACATAGGTCAGGGGCGGATTGTTTTATCCATATTTCGATGTCGTCAATTTTAGTGACCCACGAGCGAACATTGGCATAACAAAGAAAAAGAGAGTAAAAAGTATGAGTATGATGGAATTGTGACGAACAATTATTATTGTTCGCTTTATACAGGCCTCGCATATATCCTATGATTATAGGCGTCTTCAACCAACTGGGGTTTTTTTCCCCTAAACTCGTGAATCCAAAGGCCCGAAGGCCATTTGGTGTCTTTTATCACATCGTATTGTGGGTTAGTTTCTAGACGCACGAAGAACAATTGGGATTTATCTTGCGATTTGGTATACCATCGTTCACATTGTAAAACTGTGAGATGATGCTCTTCCAATATTTTAACTAATTGAAGGGTTTCAATGTCGTTTCGAATATTTCCAAAGCAAAGTCTCACAGAGGTTTGAGATTTTAAAGGAAGACCCCAATTGTCATTATTACTTGGCATTTTATCATGATGTGAAAGTTTGTCATTTTCACAGAGTTGCGATACTGATTTATTTATTTTCGTATAATCTTGATTATTAACTTGACTATTATTATCAAATGTAATGAGTTGTGGCGACGAAACAAGCTTTGTTGATTTATCATTTTGATCTACTGGGGGTATAATTTTCCGACAGAGATTTAGATTATGAGGAAGGTCTTGTGGACAAATAACTTCTTCTTCAGAAGGGGTTGTCTCTCGTGAATCTCTTATATTTTCTGGCAATGGTTTCACTAAGAACAGAGATTCAAACACTGATGCGATTAAGTTTTTAGCATCGCTTATTAAGGCCTCTAATTGTTGTTTCATGTTTCTAAAAACTTCATTTAATGAAGTATTTAATTGATCTATCACACCTTGAATAACTGCTATAGTGATTTTATGGTGAATTTGATCAATTTTTGTTTCAAGTTGGTTGGTCCATCCAGACTCCCAAGAGGAGTGAAGGGAAGAAAGCTGATTAAAAAATTTATCTTGAAAATCACTTAATGATACACATAGCTGGTTAGTCAGTTCTCCTTTGTTAATATCATCATTTAAATTAAAGTCCTTGGCTGATAAATCAGATGTAGAAGCTTGAATAACTATCGCTTACCAGAGAACTCATTCCTTCTTGATTAATGGACTGGTCCATGATATTTAGTTGCATCCAACATTTAATTTTCTGATGGAATTCCTGTTTTTTACGATTCTCCATAGATAGTGTTTTGTTTTTCTGTGTGGATAACAAGGCGGCTTCATTTTTAGTTATACAGTCATAATTAAAGCTACATTTTGACAAGACCATAAAAAACTACTGGACCAAAAGCTATAATACTTGGTAATATTATACAAGACGGCATGGGAAGTTCATACCCACCAAAAAAAAAATTGGTTCAAAAGGTCACCACCAGCATTTAATGGCGCTCTATGCAATATTCGTATACGAAATTAGACACGAAGACACAGGTTAACAAGTCTTTAATCGTTAATAAAATTAGTTACATGACTAAAATTATTTTAATTACTTTGTTTCTATACACTTTAGGTAAGTGAACATATGCTAATGAACCAAGACTTTAAAATAATTAACAGTGGGTTTCCTTCCCATCCAAATTTCATATGGGGTAACTTTATTTGTTATTTTTTGAGAACATCTGTTTTTTATATGAACATAAGCATATAGAGTTTCAGCCCAAAATCCTGGTTTTAAACCACTGTCTAAAAGCATTGATCTTATCTAAGGTTGCGTGCGAGTCGAATAATTTCAAGAAAACTTTGATTTGAACCATTCGAACATGCTATCAAATCTACATTAAAACAATTCAAAATGAATTGACGTGCTTCTCGAGTCATTCAAGCTTTTATCGAATTTATTTGAACTAGCATTTGAAGTTTGGCTACTGTAACGAATTGTGTGATTCATTCAATTACTGTAATTTGTATACAACAGCTTTTGAATGCCTTATTCGTAACCTATTCGAATGGCCTTTGAATGTTCCTTTCGAAACCATTTGAACATATTTCTTTTGAACATACTTTAGTTTTCTTCACTTTTCTCAACATATTTGTTGTAATGTTTCCGTATGAAAGACCTAGATGATGAATTTGGTTCCATTTCTAGCACTACTGTTCTAACGTTAAAGTTAACGCTGCAGTCGTACGCATACGAGTGGTTCTGAAATCTTTGCATTTCAATTAGGTATTTTAACTAATTGAAACAGCATTAACAATGTCCCCGAAGATTTCTAATGAGTTAGTCCGCAATAAACACCGAAATGAGCTATTATTTGTAAGTAGTCATAAGCTTATTTTCGGATGTACCCAAAGGTTTCGAATGGTATTGTTCGGATAAAACCAATTCGAGCTTACAGGAGTGATCAGCCTCCTTGAATTGAATTAATCGAATAGATTTGATTTCAATTCAAGTGTTTTTGAACTTTTTACGAATCCATTTAAAATTATATTTGTTTCATTTGAAGCAGAATTTGTGGTTTTCAAATGAATTCGTCTGCACCCTTATTCGACTCGAATTAACGCTCGTACGCAGCCTTAATCTTATCCCATCTAGTGCTGATCTATTAAATCTTTCAGCTATTCCATTTTGTTCGTGTATATATTAAGGTTTTTTCATATTAATACCTAAATCAGTTAAAAATGTCTTAAATTCTTTACTAAAAAATTCCATTCCATTGTCAGTTCTTAGAATCTTAATTTTCTTATTTAGTTCTCTTTCTACTTTTGCTAAATATAATTTAAAACATTTAAACACTTCAGTTTTTCTTTTAATTGTGTAAACATGTACCATTCGGGAATAATCATTAACGAGAGAAAATATCCATTACGCCAACTGACTTAATTGGGGCTGGTCCCCATAAATCCATATGCACTCTATTTAGAGGCTCATTACTTAATCTATTATAATCATTAGTTAAAATGGCTCGATTGACTTACTCTGCCTACATACATGGCAATTTGTAAAGTCACCTGTAATTTTTTCTGTACTTTTAACGCAATTATTCTTACTCATCGTTTTTAACAAGGGTACATTTACATGACAAAAACATCTATGGACTAATTCCATATTAAAATAAGAGCTAAAAGCACTACATTGTTCAGAACTATAATTTTTACAATCTACCTTTTTAACGTTTGCTTTTAATACATAAAGTTTACTTACTCTAGGTACTGTTAAAAAGTAATTCTTATTTGGAGTATAAATTTCCATTTTATTTTTCTCCCAAATTATTTTATAGCATGCAATATCAAATTTAGCTCCACTAATTAAATTCTTCCGCATATTCTGACCATAAAGAACATCTTTTAACGTTAATGTATCATCATGATTGTGTACATCTTTAATTTGTAATACTACATCCCCAATTCCAGTAACTTCACTGGTTGAGTTCTTATCACCTATTAGAGCTTTCATGGGAGTAATAGTTCTAAAATTTATAAAACAGTCTCAGTTGTTGCAAAAATGAGAAGTGGCAGCACTATCAATCAGCCAGGTATTAGGAAGGTTTCTTACCTTGTAGTCAGTTTGTACATCACTGCAGATTACCTCGTTTTCTGTTTCGGTGTAGAGAACCTTATTTCTATCCATATTGACACAGGTGCGTTCTGCTTGCTTCCTTTTCTCTTGATTCTTCAACTTGAAGCACTCTTTTTTCAAATGACCATCTTTTTTGCAGTAATTACATTTTTTATTCGAAAACTTGTTCCTGGAGTTGATTTTCCTACATTGTGGATACTCAACTTGTGAATTCCCTTCCTGATGTTTTCGTGAATCCCTGGTGACGAAGGCATCTACATTTGGTTCTTGGTTCTCGTCTCTCACTTTCTGGGCGATTCTTCCCGAGTCATTGATGAGTTGTCTTTCTATGTTTGTTATCGTGAATTCACTATCGGGAAGTCGATACAATGTTTTAACCAAGTTGTCGTATTCTTTGGGCAGTCTTCTAATTAGCTGGAAACAGATTAACAATTTGGGTATCTCAAAACCTGCATCTCTGATGGTAGTGGTCAATTCTGTGATGCGTCTGAAGAATATCCCGATGGTTTCCGTATCTGCTTTGACACGTGTCGTAGAAGTCGTCTATGAGGCCTGCTAGACGTGCACGTGACAGTGGCTCCAAATTCTTTTTCAAAATCTCCCAGGCTGTTTTCCCGTCTGACATATAGGAAATGAGTGTTTGAAGCTGTCTTTCAAGCCTAGGTAAGCTGTTTGAAGCTGTCTTTCAATCGTTGTGTAGGCTCGATTTTTTCTCCATTCATAATTTCGCCTGTCCCTCTCAGGTGCATCGTCCGAGTATGGTTTGGTCTCTCCACTAATAAACTCCCGGCAACCACGGTCTATAAGGAGAACTTTCATATCCGTTTTCCATGACTTATAATTGTGTTGATTCAACTTTGGAAAGCTTAGCGTTGACGTTGACGAATCGGCGTCATCCATCTTGATTTTTCTTTTGGTTTCTATTAACGGCCCCAGTCGAAAAAATTCTGTCGTTTTCTAGGGTTGGACACCCATCATGCTTCCGTTGCGAATAAATTTTTATTTTGACTGTTCAAAGCTCCAAAATATTTAACACGGATTCAGACTTGCTTCTAGTAGGATTCACTTCGAAAATGATTAGGCTTAAGAAGTTTGTCGAAGTGCACAGCGTTGACAAGCCGCTAGTTCCATTGAATCTGCTGGTTCTGCTGAGAAATTTCGATTTTGGTGTTTGTTGTGATTAAGCGATTAGGCTCATAACCTCTGGTTGGCAATTATATGATTTGGCCCATAACCTCCGTTGCAGAGTGTACATAACCGTTGTCAGCTATGCATGATGCAGTGGAATATTAAACGTAACAGTCAGATAATGAAGAGACTTCTATATAAAAAATAAATACCATTTACAGGGTGACCACTCATTTTTTCAAAAATAGTATAGGAATTGAAAAAAAAATATCGGAGATTTATAGGAGACATATATCTTTATTTAAAAACCACATATCTGTGCATACTACACTATTATCTGGATGGGTTGGCTATATATGTATTTTTAAAGCTTCTTAGTCAGGCCAACAAGGTTGTCCAATAATTTTCTCTTTCTACCTTCAACATCACTTTGTTGCTTTCTAATATCTGCTAACTTCTTATGAGCATCAGTGTTTTTCTTTTCAGCTGCCAATATCATCATCTCAGCTATTGCCACTTTTTCCATATCCTTTCGTTTCACCGCTTCTGTTAGCATTTTCATACCTTCCTCTATAGCAGTCTGAGAAGTCTTAACATCAAACATAATTTTAATCTCCTTCTGTTTTAGGGAATCTTCCTTGTCCTTCAGTGATTGAGCATCCTTCTTTTGTCTTTCTTGTAACTTTTATTTGCTCGAGCAGCTTCATATTCCTTTTTGGACTTTGCCTCTTCCTCAATTCGTTTTCTTTTTTGCTCTTCTGATCTCAACATATACAATCTGTGGGCAGAGCGGGCCGCAGAAAGAAGGTCTTTAGTTATTGACATGCACTCTGCTTTTCCATCATGTGATTTTACGACATCTTTCAGCAGTCTGAGAGATCTAATAGTTCTGATCTCTAAGTTATTCCTCTGATCAGTAACAATCAGCCCATTTTCTGAAAATCCTCTTCCAATAGTACAAGCACAGCCCTTATGAGTTTTGAAATTAAAGGGAACTTCTGATTGTCTAGTCCAATTGCCCAATTCTGTCGGCTGCTGAGAATGATGGTAAAAATTGCGAGCATTTCTTCTCGTCTACACAGCGTGCAACATCATTCATTCCATCCAAATGCTCCTTCATTTTACTAGCAATCCTGTGGATTTCTACACCGCTGGAAAATTCACTTGATTTTAGAGGATTCAAACAACCAACATCCTTCAACAAACTGTTATCAAAGGGAAGTTTTTCCAGCAAGTACTCTGTTACAGTCACATAAAACTTTTTTATCTGTTTAAGTAGCTTGGGCTCCCGATTTTTCACCTGTTTTAGAGTTTTCCTCGTCAATTCACCAATTACTAGTTCAACATCCTCCAACTGATTTCCTCTAACTTTGAATTCCACGTTAGTTACACATTCATTGCCATGTATGGCTTCCAGCTTCACAAATTTCAGCATTAAAGACTGGACAATTTTCGTAAAATGTTCGTACAGCAAATGGATTTTAGGGGCTTTACTTTGAAAAAGTGTCAAGAATTCCTCAAATATGGGCAACACATGTATTAAGAAATGAGATAACCTGAGTTTCCTTTCCATTTTCCATAGGTAGCACCTTCTTGCATATTCTTTTGAATCGAGCACAGGTTGGCTGATTTTTTTCAGATGAGCTGAGGTGCTTGAAGTAAACCACATAAACTTGCCACTGATCGATCAATCGTTCCAATGCTGATCCTAAACTTACCCAACGTGAGAGCACCTGCTTCATGGGAAGGATGATAGCACCTTCATTTCCTTCTGTAGGTTTTGCAAGTCTTCACGGCGGGCTGAAGACTGTTTAAAAAGGAAGTGAAGATCTACAGTAAGTGCTTCAATTTCAGTCCCAAATGCAAGCAAAGCCTTATGGAAGGCATTATGTATTACATGCAAATTGCATGTTCCAATGTCTAAAAGTCCAGGTAAATTTAACTCCCTGAGCTTTGAGGAAAGCAATCGGAAAACTTTTTTATTGACATTAGGTCCATCCGAGCCCAGTGATAAGAAATACTTCAAGTCAAATTTGTCCATATCCTCACCTTTTGCATGCACAAATGTAATGGACTTATAAAAGTGAGTAACGACTTCATTCTTCGCACTGCTCCAATACCTGACATGCAAATCAAGTTGCTTTTTTACTTGTACATTTGTAGTTTCATCATAGTGCACAAAAAATGGAAATTTTGACTCATTAATCTCTTTAACCAACTTTGTTAGAAATACAGGTGCCAGTCCGTCACTAAACTTTTGTTCTTTCCATTTTGAAATCTTGGGCAATCTTGCTATCAGGAAACATTGCTTGAAATAACTCTGAACAATTGCCAGATGAATGGAAGTTATAGTCACTGTGAGCACTATGCATAGCCCACAAAATTTTGGCATTTGTAACGTTATCGTCATGAATCTGAAGTTTAAATTCATTTGTTTCAATCCTACTTTGTTTCGAGGATGCTGCAACTTTAGCCTTTTCAGTGTGCTTTTACCTTTGACGTGTTGTAATACTTGGTCGATTCAAGAATTTTCGTAGGCAATAACTTTGTTACAGATCATACGTACAGCTTTGTGTTCATCTTTTTGATCACGTTTACACCAAGAACCAATTACATGTCCATTAGAATCCTTTTCAGTTAGCCAAGCTTCTTGAAATTTCGTCTTATATGGCGCCATCTCAGCTAAATTTGAATAAACGAATAGAAAATAAATGTATAGGCTTAACCTTTCGATCACAGAAACGTGAATCACATGCTGAATATCCACTAACCTTTTCATGTTGTTGTTGTTGTTTTGGAGCCCTCGTAGATAGACTACTTAGCTTATATTTATGTCACTACAGTAATTTCCACACCTTTTCATGTCTAAGAGGGGAAAAAGCACACTGTTTCCTACCATGTGACGATGACGACACGAAGAAAACGGCTGCATTGGGATCAACGATATAAAATGAGTAGATCGCTCGTGAGCTGCTTACAGCGCCACCACCGCGTCCCCATTTGAAAGCGTGGTGGCCATTGCTGTGGTTGGCAAAAAAATGCTTTCATCGTATGTTTACGTGAGTAGTTTGTGTAGACAAACACAGTAAAACTAAATGCCGATTTCTTGTTCTGCTTCAAACTGTAGTAATAGATATATTAAAGATTCACCACTGACCTTTCACAGGTGTGTTTTTATCTTTCTGCGGCTTAGAATGTTTTTCTCATGTAAAAATCCTGATCATCATTTATATCGTGGTTGGTTGATACATAAAAGATGTCTATATCCAACGATGTCACCGTCGTTTCAGTGATACCAGAATGATTGTTTATAGGTATTTATGAAATTATATACCGCATTTATTCGTGTAGATAATGCGGAAATATTTGACATTATAAAGCATCTAAATTTGGGAGAGGTCACATAAGAAATTTCAGACTGCAAACACGATATTGGGTGGATGGAGCTTTTCAGCTGGCGATGTTGTTTTGCCAACTACAGTAATGGCGCCAACAGTAATAATAGAGATTAGTTCCACTTTTCCCCACTATCAAATTGCCCCACATAAACGATCTACTCATTTTATATCGTTGATTGAGATGCCCTCTAGTGAACAAAAAAATAAACAATTTACAAGACGTTTTTTCTCCCCGAAACTTTGGTAAATATATTTTGATGATGCATTTGAGAAAATATAAGAAATATAGGAATTTTTTGCTGAATATGGGAAAGTATAAGAGGGGGAGAGAAATATAGATAATATAGGAATTATTGGAGGAGTGGTCACCCTGCATTTATTCATTTAAAGGTAAACTCCATGGAAAAAATAGACTTTATTTTTTTTTGCATCATAACATTAATCCAGGTTAATAGAGTATTTATCATTCAAAATTTTTCGATTTTTCCTAATATTTTATTAAGAAAAATGCCTCGGAAAATTGAAAATTTGCGTGGGATCTTCCATTCCTTCTCCACAGAACACGGCGGAACAAGCTGTCATTTCCTGCCACGAGAACCTCGGGGAATTTCGTCACCGAGATTCTAGTCGCTTAGAACGATTCTACATATCGTAAGATTTTGCTAACCTGTTTAATGTCAGAATGCCTTCAATTTTTTCTCTGTTTGGATCTGTAAATAGACAGTTGGATAGAAATTTGATGTTTCATAGATTTTCACACTCAGAATCGATTAAAAAACAGTGGATTAGTTTTTGACAACGAGGGAGCTGGAATCCAACTCCAAACAGCATCGTGTGGGCATTTCGAGGCGTCTTGCTTTGTCTATGCATCCGCCGTTTTAAATTCAGTATCAATTCAAACAAGAAATTCGCTGAAGGTAGATCACGTATAAGGTGGAACTAGATGCTCTTCTAACTTTAAACGGGCCTGGTGTTCTTCAAAAACAAAGACCGCAACAGCACTAGTTAAACGCCGAAGGAATGAGGAGGTAAGCCTATCTGCTGTGTAAGGCACACGCCACCCTAATGTGCACACGCCGACGAGACAAGCAGAAGATCCCGTTTCACGGTTTAATGCATAGGGCTGTATATCGCAGAAGTTGCAGTAGCATTTAATTCTGCTAACAGCCCTTATATATCGCTGTCACTGTTATCAAACTCGCAGTCACTACTGGTCTTGTTTCATATTCATAGTCCATTGCGATGCCCAACTGATAACTCACCGATAGCGTCCAATGTGTGACGTCGCGAATTTGAAACTCCTTCACACTTCTCGGCAACGTGTGACGTAACAGTTGCTGAACCATGGCGCCAGTGTCTATCGCAGGGGGTGGGAAAAAATGAGATTTTAATATATTTTATCAATTTTGAGTAAGTATTGAAAATTTTTATACATGCTATGTTGTTACTGAGACTTTCATCTTTCATTTTAAACAAAGTTGTTTTGGGTGTGGAGTTTACCTAAAGTAATTATCAGGCAGAACAGAAATAATAATTGCAGGGAGCAATCTTTGCTACCGCTGTTGTTAGCAAGAGCTGAAGGAGAAGAGGTATTGCTTACAATATACTAATTATGTGATAGCATTTTCACGTGAACACGTACTCATTGTTACAATTGAGTTCTATAAAATTTCTATAATCCAACAATGCTGTAGTAAATTATTTTACATTTCAAAATTATTCAAAATTATAAATTACAATTGAAAATGAATTAAATATTAAAATACAGCAATAAGAACCGTTGAACTGGAGGCGTGCTCATTGGATTACGATGAGGACGAGTTGGGCGCGGCCGCACGACCTAAGAAACACGGTAAAGAACCGGGTATGGATCAGTGGTCAAAGAATGTGCCTGCAAGCAGCAGATCCGAGAGATCAGGGACATGCTGGAGAAAATACTGAAGGATGGCATCGGTCCAGCTCGCGCCCCTAAAAGTGAGATCACATACCAGATGAGGTAGAAAGAGTCTGCACAAACAGTTTCGGAGGAGTGTGATCCAATTGTCCTCAAGAGGGGAAAAGATAATCTCTATCGAGTAGATGTAGTGATCCAGGGCGAACAGGTTAACGTGCTAGTTGACACTGAGTCCCAGGTCTCCTTCATTGACGAGGAGTTGTGCCGGCAATTGCTCCAGGCCCCAATCCAAGACGTCGATACGATGGTGCAAGGAGTGAATGGCAGGTGTATTCACATCAGACACAAAGCCACCTTGGACATAAAGATTCGGAGAAGAGCCCTGCCCTACTATGGATTTTTGCTTCACTCCTTCGCGAAAGGCCATATGACGGCATATTGGGTACCGACGCCTTGGATGGGGTGTCGTTCATGTGTTCTGAGATAACCGTAGCTGATGAAACCAAGGTAGTTTTGGACTGTGGGATTGTGGCTAAGATTAAGCCACCCCAGGTGACTTCACAAGAGTATGTGAGGGTGTGAATGGTAATGGAAGAACTGTCACTGCTGAAGTGCAAGGGGCGGTGTACCCTGGCACCCAGGTGAAGACCTCCTGTGCCTGCAATTCGTCAAGTGGGGCCTTTGGTCCGTTTAAGGTGTCACGGGCCTTGCCTGGAGATAAAGTGATGGTGAAAGGGTTAAAATTCCGTGACACCCAGGTTGTGCCGAACAGCCAAGTGCAGCTGATAGGCAGCCTAATAAAAGGCGAATCGTCGCATGTTGTACCGGAATTGGAAATGAGGATCGTAGCTGTGGGCCCTGACGAAGAGGTGGTTCGCCCTGACGTGGTCACCGAGTGTGTTGGGATGAAGGACAGCGGCTGTGGAGTTTGCTAAAAATGAAAGGGTAAATATAGGACATATAACCCCGACTACCCCGATAATGCATGGTGCAAATAAAAAGCACCCGAGGCCAGGCAAAATGCACACCATGAAACCTAACATTGTGGGTGTTAATGGCAGTGTAATGTCCAAGCTGGTGCAGCGGAATGCCGTGGGTATAGCCCCACGTGTGGGACAAATCGCTGTTTGGCGATAAAAGTCGTATAGGGTTTGTGTGTAGCCCGAGTGACCGTTTGTTGTGGGTGTTAGTATCGCTGTGAACAGCTGTAATGTATGCATTTTAATTGGATCATTATGCTTGAGCCCCATCATTGCTGCATTAAATGAGGAATCCCTGTTGGATCAAGCAACCCCTATGCTTGAAGTGTTGTTCTTTTGTTTTGATTTAAGCGATCTTAGTTGCACTCCGATGCTACCCGGCAATTTGCTTGGAATTTGTAAGGCTAAGCTGAGTGCATGAGACAGGATCTGATGCTGCATATTAAGTGGTATTTTAAGTAGTGGTAATCTTTAAAGAGCGCGACGCCATCTAGTGGCCCCTCTTATTTGCCTTGAGGTTTAGAAGCACTGTGGGAGTGGCGGAAAGCGCCCACCTCTGTAGATGGGCTTTTATTGGTAGTTTACTTAAATTTGCTGGTCGGATATTTCAGCTCATGTACCAGCGGAAGCAGTAGTAGCATAAGTAGGGACTCGAAAGGCTTGTTTTATGTAAATAATGGTTGTGTATCAAGTAGTTTGATTATTTTGATTTGACGATTGATGAATTATTATTGTATTTGCTTTTAATTGTGGGGCCCCAAACTTTTATGCATATTTCTTCTGTATCTAGTATCACATTTGAATAAAATGTTTATTCTTGTTCAAACGTACAACTGCTCCTCGCCCAAGATACGAGGGGAGTTCAATAAGTAATGCAACACATTCTTTTTTTCGGCCAATTTTGGTTGAAAAAATGGACATTTCTTATGGAATATTTTCAAACATTTCCGCTTCGTCTCGTAAAGTTTCATTGACGTCCGATATGTGACAGCGCTATAGTGAGCTGTTAAAGTGGCGTCTACAATGGAGGTGCATTCCAAACAACGGGCAGTGATTGAGTTTCTTTTGGCGGAAAACCATGGCATCTCAGATATTCATAGGCGCTTGCAGAATGTCTACGGTGATCTGGCAGTGGACAAAAGCACGGTGAGTCGTTGGGCAAAGCGTGTGTCATCATCGCCGCAAGGTCAAGCAAAACTGTCTGATCTCCCGTGAGCTGGCCGGCCGTGCACAGCTCTGACTCCTGCAATGTCAAAACATGCGAACACTCTCATTCGAGCAGAACGACAGATTTTCATCTGTTTGGTCCAATGAAGAACGCAATCCGTGGGATGCACTACGCGGATGATGAAGCAGTTATTGATGCAGCACGACGTTGGCTCCGACATCAACCAGTGGAATGGTACCGTGCAGGTGTACAGACCCTCACTTCAAGGTGGCGTAAAGCCGTAGCATTGAATGGAGATTATGTTGAAAAATAGTGTTGTGTAGCTAAAAGATTGGGGAATAACATGGTGTATTTGAATGCTGAATAAAACAACCCCCTTTTTCAGAAAAAAATGTGTTGCATTACTTATTGAACTCCCCTCGTACATCTCCCCTCGCAAGACTGAAACAACTTGCTCCTGCTGCACGTGTTTGTCTATTGTTGGTGGGTTCCTTTTAGCACCCCCACCCACGCGCGCAGGGCACAACATCAACTGAAATCAATCGGATCAAATGTGGTTGACAAGAGCCGTGATTTTATCTGTTCAGAATAGCGTTTCTTGGCTGACATCGATCAGCTCTGCTGAGTGATGACATCTCAAATAAAATAGACGTGCGAAAAAAGGACAAAACAAACTCAATTCTGAACTTTAATTGCATTAATTATTTGCTTTTCATTACAAAAAAATGAAAACATGCACAGCGATCTTTCTCTTGGCAGCCATGGCAGAATACAAAATACAGGAGCTCAAAAGGCACGTATCGAAAATTTACACATTACAAGTACAGAATCCTAAAAAGGGGGTCGGGAGCCAAGCCATAACCGCGTTGGAGACGATTTTACGATCTAGTGCACCACGTTCGACCAGATCCGTACTTGTATATTTAATTTATATGTTTATACTGTGACATATGAATATGTCCCGACGGATATAAACTGATTTATATCCGTGTGGACGTTTAATTGTAATCAAAATTTGAATTGGTCAAATTGGAAAACGGGTAGAAATGGAAGGAAATACAAAAAAAAGGAAAAATAAAGGGGGGATAATGAATAATCAGGCTGAGAATTGGAATGAAGGTAGTGAGAGCGATAGAACGAGTAAAATGGCTATTTTCATTGATTGAATATATTTATTCCGTTTTTTTTT
>JAHWFO010026798.1:1014264-1101509 GCA_023313115.1 Rhysida immarginata | reverse complement strand
TTAAGAACTGATGAAAATAGGAAAGAAAATTCCACAGCCTGGATCTGAAGTAGTGGCATTTTGTCCCGACTAACTTTTTCACCTTTTATATAATGAATCGGAATGATAAATGTGATAATGAATCGGAATTTTAAGTTTTTAATTTTAAGCCTAAATTCAATATACAATGTGTTGTTCATTGCTTTAAGAACTGATGCAAATAGGAAAGAAAATTCTACAGCCTGGATCTCTTTCCTATTTCAATCAATAATTTAAACATCTGTGGTTTGGCATGTAAAAATCCTCATAGACCATTTTTATTTACTGTTATGAAACTTTGTTTAAAGCATAATATTAAACCTTTTAAATCTTTTCTTTTATTCACGTGGAGACGTTTGCTTTCCTTTATATTGTTTTTTGCCAATAATTCTTTACTACATAATTGTATATTTGATACGAAAAACTTTTGTATTTATAAAATACAGTATTTTTAATGTTAAAAATAATTTTTTTTCTGAATGTAATATACAATGTGTTGTTCAGTTAAAATAAATATTACAATACCTTTGATCCCTAAATACCTTTAATTTATATTTACTTTATGAAGTTGTATTTTTACACTTTTTTGTAATTAAAATATCCTGTTTCTATAAAAATCATAAATCATGACGATATCTTACCTATCATGACTGGCTTTTAGATTAGCCTTATTCTGATTGGCTCATATTTCCTGGCTTCTATTGGCAACCAATCACAGCCCTTCTGGCCCTCATAGTTTAATATATAAAGGGGTGTTTGCTTGGAAGATAGCAGTTGTTCTCCTGTTGATTACAAGCAGCCAGACCATCTTGAGCTTCCTCCCCGCATCAGACAAGACTATTCAGGAAAAAAATACTTACAGAAGACTGTGGCAACGTACCAGGCTCCCGCATTTCAAGACTAAATACAACAGACTATCGCGGAAAGTCAGCGAGCAGATCCAGGACTTACGGAATCAAAGGTGGAATGACAAGATCAAGAGTCTGTCCGTCCAAGACAATTCTCTTTGGAATACTGTCAGGGCCCTTAAAAGCAACAGGGCCATTGAACTACCTCCTCTACTTATAGAAAGCGGCGATTTTGTTAGCAGTGACTAGGACAAGGCTCAACTCATTGCTGACTCATTGAAAAGTCAATTCAATACGCCCCAGGAGGACTGTCTGGTTAATATTACTGGTGAAGTCAAGGAAGTATGTGGCAAGTTTGGCTTCTCTCAACGCGCTTTTACTTATCCTAATATCATTGGCACCTCTGAGATTTTGAACACCATTAAGCACCTGAAAAACAAAAAAGCAGCCGGCATCGATACCATCACCAACAGTGCTCTGAAGAATTTGCCTCTTAATGTTGTTTGCATTATCACCAGGATCATGAATGACTGCTGGCTAAACGGTCACTTCCCTAATGCTGGAAGGACTCAATCATCCTCACTATTCCCAAGCCGGGACTTGATCCTGCTCTTCCCATCAGCTACAGGCCCATTAGCTTACTGCCAGTGCTCTCCAAGGTCTTTGAGCGAACTATTCTCAAGAGGTTCAACGACTTCTGCGAGGCAAACAACCTTAATGTGGCGCTTACAGCTGAATGTTAACAAGTGTAAAGCCATGTTCATCACACGCAAACGCAAAAACCCTCCAATGCCCCTCATCCTACATGGTAGGAAGCTTGAGTGGGTTAAAAATTATAAGTACCTCGGAGTTGTGATTGATTCCAAGCTCAAATTGAACGACCATGTCCAATATTCGCTTAACAAGGCTAAGAAAGCAAAGTTTAGTCTCATCCCGCTACTGGGGCGAAACAGCGCTCTCAGAGTGGACAGCAAACTCTTGTTATACAACGCAGTGATTCGTGCCATTTTACTTCACGGTATGCCTGCTTGGGCTTCCATTTGCAAATCGAGATGAAAAGATCTGCAGACCTTCCAAAATGTTACCCTCCGGTCCATTGCTAAAACTAGACAGAAGAGTTGCCAACAATCTATCTATGAAGATCTAGGGATGACCCACATTGGTTTCTATGTTCAAACACTTCTCAGGAACATGCTGCCCAAGATGGAACATCATGAAAATATCCTGGTTGCTGGTATCCTGGACCACTCACTCACTATCAGGGGTTCCCTCAGGTTTCGAAGACCCCGTCATATCTTGGATGTCAATTTCGAGAACATTAACAAGGCCGAGTTCCCTAACTCCTGGAGCTGCTAGATCCTAGTTTTTCGGACTCGCTATTCGTCAATCCACAATCCGATTCTCGTCCCTACCATGAAGGGACTCTTTTCTGGATGACTTAAAGAAGTTCATCAGGCTTCTTTCCTACTTCAGTGTATCTCATTTGGTTTACTTTTTGGGCGAGTGTCTAAAGTGAGCTAAAGGCTCCTGGACCACTGGTACTACTTTTTCACTACACAGATCGATTGTCGAAGATAGCAGTTCACTCATTTGAATCATTCTATTGAAACAGTTTCTAGATTGCATTATTACACTTCTAGACTAGAAGTTCTAGTTCAACTTGTTCTTGTTTCCATCTCGCACATCATTGTAAAAAATAATTTGGAAACCCCGCACCCCTAGATACCCCGCACCGCCCTCCCGCAGATGTAAAAAAGTGTATAACCCGCGGGGTATATTCGCAAAAATATGGTATACGTCATAGTCTGTGTGGACATTTCTAAGGCTTTCAATACGGTTTCACATCCTCAATTGTTTATTGAACTGGAGGCCATGGGTGTCGCAGGCCATGCCATTGAACTTCTAAAGGATCTTTTTAATCAACGCTCAAACTGTATTGAGACCATTAATAAGACCATATATGGTCCAGCCAAGAGAGGTATACTACAGGGTTCGTCCATTAGTAATACCCTCTTTGCGGCCTTGATCGCACCAATTTTCCATTTGAGGTTGAATTTTAGACTTCGAGCTTTTGTTGACGACATTATCTTAACCAAATCGTACCCACATTCCAGAATATCCGAAATCGATCAAGACATTAACGCGGATGTCAAAAGACTTCAACAATGGTTTATTACCAGAGGTATGTGGATCAACCCAGACAAGACGACTATACTCAAATTAGACAAACATTATGAGATATGTAGATCTACTATTAAAATTTTGGGCCTTATCTTCGATTGTAAATTGAAATATGTCCAGCAGGTTCAATAGATTAAAATTCCTAATTAATAGACTTCGAAAGACGTTATCCAGAAAGGAAATTATTACTGTTTTAAAAACTATTGTGTTCCCAAAATTTACTTACGCCATTTTGATATGGTACCCACCTAATAAACACCTCCAAGAACAATTGAAAGTTGCTTTTAATGGTATCATAGGATCGGCCCTTAACCTGACAGCCAGACAGTCTATCACACAAGCCTGTAATGAGGTGCAAATTATGAATTTTACTTCCCTCATGACCTTTAAAGAACTTACTAAAGCATTCTTTTGTAAGAGTCACCGGGTCCACTTCGTTTATTTGTGGCTGAACGTTATTCCCATTTCTAGAAGTTCTACACGTTACTTATTAATACCGCCTAAGATTATCTCTGGTTGGAAAGAGAAATTTTTTTTTATAACACCTTTTGTCTATGGAATAGCCTACCTTTGGACCAGCGTCATATTATTATCAATTGTCAGAACATGAACTGTCATAACCACCCAAGACACGTCAGCGATTTGTTACGGGTGTAGCTAATGAATATGCAACAAAATATGTCTTTTAATCAGTGACTTTGCTCTGTGTGAGTGCAAAATAAATAAAAATAATAATAATTTTAGCAGAACAATCGTGAGGCAATGGAATTTTGTTTGGCGAAGGAAAATAAATAATTTTAAAATCTGCTGATAGATGGAGCTGGCAGGGTAATGTCAGGGGAAAAACCAAAAATGGATTCATGAAACACAGGAATGTTGTTAGCCAAAAGGAAACAATAGAGTTCATGGGTTAACAAAAAATTTATTAGCGAAAAGACAAGAATACGTGTTTACAGCGACAACAGTGATAACGCCAAAAAAACAGAGCTTCATGGAACAAACATCTTACTCATGAATAAGTCAGAAGTTATTCGATATGCCCTCTGTTCCGCTACTAATTGGAAGCGCAAGATGGCATGCTCCACAACAGATCGGAGGGTATCTGTACCGATGCAATGGATGTGGTGTGTGATGCTTGCCTTTAAGTCGGCTAGATTCTCAATCCGCCCGCTGTAAACAACATTCTTCAGGTACCCCCAAAGCCAGAAATCACACTGGTTTAAGTTGGGGGAACGTGGCAGCCATGTTGTTGGAAAACGGCGGCTTATGATCCTAGCATCTCCGAAATGAGAACTCAGCAGCTGCTTCACAGAGTAGCAATGTGCGGAGGAGCACCATCTTGCATGAATATTGTGCGATCCACACACTGACGCTGCTGAAGTGCCAGAAGGACATGATTACGCAAAAGTGCTTCATACCGCTTGTCAGTAACGGTGCAGGTAACGGGACTAGCAGGTGTGATCTCCTCGAAGAAAAACGGACCGACGATAAACTGTGCTGTTATTCCGCACCACACAGTGACCTTTTCAGAGTGAAGAGGTAATGGCTGTAGCTGGAACGTATTTACAGAACCTTCCAAATGGAAGTGGGCTTCGTCAGACCACAGAATGTTCCATGGCCATTCGTTGTCCAGTTCCATCCGAGCAAGAGATCGTAGTGACAAAGATTCACGTGCTTCCAAGTCAGCAGGTAGCAACTGCTGCACGTGAGTTATCTTGTACGGGTAACAGCGCAAGATGTTCCGTAGGACTTTACACACCATGCTGCTCGGCATATCCAGCATTTGGCGAATTCCCCATGCACTGCTGATTCCAGCATCACTGTTCGCCTGTTCTTGTAATACTGTAGCCACATCTTCCACTGCCGCAACCGAAACTGGTTTCCTTCCTCTACCCATTTCACGTCAAATGAACCGGTCTCTTCGAATTTAGCAATCATTTTTCGCAGACCATTTGTGGTTATTGGACCCGATTTTATGGATTTTAATGTCCGAAACTTCCTAATAGCTGTTAGTGCACACTCATCATTCTTATTATTATGCGCTCCCCTAGAAGCAAAACCAAATATCTAAAGAAGCATAAACTCCTTGAGTCAGACAGTTTCTAGTTGTTTAGTCAAGACCCAATGCAAAATAATTGCTTGAATACGTTTAGGGTGGTTGATGCATCTCGTTGACTTGAATGATAATACAAAAAAAAAAAAAAAAGCTTCAAGAGCAGAGCGCGATCCTTCATAGTCAGAGTCATGATGAAGCATTCAAGCAAAGAGCTGGTACTCTGCATTATTTTGGCAGCTATGTCTGCGATGCGCATATCACGTATTAGTAATTTGCATATCTCCAGACAATGTGAACCCTGCCAGCGCCATCTATCGGCAGATTTTGGAACTATTTTTTTTTCCTTCGCCAAACAAAATTCCATTGCCTCACAATTGTTCTGCTAAAATATCAGGTCATTCTGACAAGTAGTTTTCAGATTATCGATTTTTGAAATCGTAACTTTAATTATAATCACCCTGTACATCACAGTACATTAAATATACTGCATATACAATGTACAGTTCATTATGCAGTGTGAGTCTTCGACTTTATCGTAACAATAATAATGAGCGGAGTTCAGCTTTTAATCTAAGAAGCTATATTCATGTGCAGAATTACCGTCTATTTGGAAGAAGAAATTAGAATTATATTAATGAACAATTGCGACAATTATTATGTTCTTTATAACATCATTTAAATCTATTCTCATTACGTTTTCCATCAGTTTTCCATGTTTAATCAACTACATTCCTGAGCTATCAGTTATATATGAAGTAAACATAAGAAGCATTTAGAATTTATTATAATAAAATCAATTGTCAGTGTAGGAGTGGGTTTCCTTTCTTGTAAGAAGAGACAAACGTTGAGAACGGATGTTTGTCCACCCCTCCTTGGTAGAGCAACTTGAGACAACGTTGGGAGCAGCTTCGCTTCTCTTCCAGAGCCAAAGTCCAAGAACTGATTTCGGCTGTCACCTGAAATGATTGACATCCGAGAGGGAATGTTTTTCTCTCGTCTCAGCTAATCGTAATATTAAAATTATTCCAAAAAACCCGTACGTCATCAATACGTAATTAAGAATGGCAAATTTGGAATGTTCTGAAGTGAGAAACTCTTGTCAGAAGAAATAGTCAGTCGCCCGCCAGACGTTGAGCGCAATAGCCAGTTGCCCGCCAGACGCGGAGAGAAGTGTAGAGTTGCCATCCCGATGTAGAAATGAACGGAAGAGTTGCCCGTTCAATTGATGATGAATAGTAGCCTTACTAATCAGTTGGAAACGTAAAGACTAAATGCCGAACGAGATGTGCCTGAACAGTATTCAGATGAGAATGAGCAGATGAGTTCTACGCATTGCTAGTTTTGAAGCCGCCTGAGTCTGCAAGCCGAATGAGCTGCAATTGTTGTTCCATGAATGAGGAGAAGAACCTAGCGCAATCCGAACCAGCTGCCGTAAACGAAGCCATTCCGAGTGCCATGCCTAGATCAATGCCGGGAGCCCGACGAGAGCCGCCACTTGCTTAGCCACCGTCCGCCGACGCCGATTCGACGTGGGTCGCACAACCAGCCTTAGCGAGGGTCCAAAGGGTAATCTCAAGACAATCCTTTCTATTTCTCACAACCATGTATTATTGTTAGAATATTTAAATGGGGTTAATGGTTAATTTGTTTCCTATCACACTAATAGAGGAGTTAAAGCAATAAAAGATTAACAGGGAATAAGTTTATTTTCTTAAAGGGATAAAACCGTTCTAATTATTGGGGCTATTGTTCACCTAACCCACTGCCTTTCCAGCTGGAACCTGTGTGCCGGGAAACCTTTATTGTGTGGAGCGTCAGGATGCTTGGAGTTGCTGAACCCCATTCCGTCTACACAATAACTTTTATAACTTGGTATTTAAGCCACGATTAATTGTCATTTCCAATTGAGCCATGGGCCCCACAACAGTATGGTAATTGACTTTTTATTTGAATTTCCTGTCGCCAACAGCTAATACGAAAATAACTTCAAAACTGCGTAGATCTTATAATTTTCCCGCTTAAATTTTATTAAATTAATATCTATTTATTATTGTTAACAGTAATCATCTACAAAAAAATCTTTGGCTATTTGTAAATATCACTAAATAAAATTAAGGAAACTAACTTAGATGGAGATTTAAACACTGCTCACTTCGCATGCCGCCATTTTGAATAAATTAACGAACACAGCCATAGCCTACAATAATAAAGGAAAGCCTGTCCAATAGTGCTACAAATGGTGATCCAAAATGCAACAATGTGCAGAGTTAAAGTGCCTGGATTAGTGCGGAGAAGGGTGGTGACAACTCCGCCATTTTGAATCCGGAAGCACTCAACCACGCATAGGAGAACACGTTTTTTTCTCAAATACTAGTACGATACTAACAGTTTTATCTTGGTAATGTTAGAATTCTCTTTATTTGTCTATTTTTCTAAACTTTTAATCTTTTGACCTTTTAAAATAAGTTACTAACATCAAATTTTAATGAAGAAAAACGATGCCTGGTTGCTACGTTCCTGCATCATAGCCTAAGTTATTCTATGCCTGCATGAATCAATCACTTTGACAACAGTAGAAGGCTTTTTCGTTCATACAAATCTTACTCTCTCCATGTTTTTCACTTTCCTGCAAACGCTGCAAAGAGGAAATTGTGGGTAATTCAAATAAAAAGAAACAAGTTAGATCCTGACCACAGAGCTACGCTACCAGAATGGGCATTCTCAGGGTTCGCACACTTGACTCACAACAAAAATTAAGGACCACATTATATGGATTTTATAGTAGTTATTAAAAATTTTTAAATATCGAAATCCTATTTTTACAACTATATATATTTACACTTACAATGGTTACATATTTTTATATATTTTCATTTTGGCTTCCAATTCAGTATCAATTTCTTTAATTTCTTTGGCTTTATCTTTGGCACTTCTTCTGAAGTTGTTTGATTTAACAATCAGAGATAACTGACCACTATTCTCTACTTTATCAGACAGTTTATCAGCAGAAAGTGTAAGAATTTTTACGTTCTCTTCCAATCTTTGTTTTTTAATTTTTAAGGAATCAATTTTTTCAATAACAGATTTTCTTTTGTTTTCTGTATTAGTTATTGTTATTCTTTTCCCCTGTTCATCCAAATAATTGATATAGCGCTGCCTGGCTGCTGTGCAACTAGTGGAGTTAGTAAAAGCTCCTTTGTTATTATGATGTTTTCTATACCCCCCAATATCAAGTAAATAATATTTAATTATTCGTAAGGCAACCAATGATTCTTTCTTTAAGTTTTCTACTTTAATTTCTTTATTGAGAGAAAAACCTCTCTCAACATCAGCTTGTCCATGAGATAAAAGCAGAAACATCCTAATGACTTTCCACATCTCTTTGTAATCGGAATTTTTACAGACCAAATTGTACAGAACAGTATCTAACCTAGATGCTTTTACATCATATTCTTTAAAAATTTTCAGAAGATCTTTGTAGTCATTTGTTACACGATCGCATAGGGTTTCATCGAGTCTTCCAGACTGAACGAGAACTCCTGGAACCCTTTTAAACTTTTCGAGACATGTACTTTTGTTCTTAACTATTTCTCTTGGATCTAAACATGATAGATCTCTAACCAATGAGTAAGTTACAGGTGCTTTTTCAAGTAACTTGCATACACAATTCAAGAAAAAATTTTTACATCGTTGCTTTAATTCTAAGAGTTGTGTCTGTGTTATCTTCTTACCAGCTGTTAATTTTTTTAAACGGTTTTCACTGCAAAAACCTAAATCTACTTTCCTTAGCTCAACTTGAAGAGAAGCATCTTTAATGTCTAAATTCAGAAGTTTAATAGTTGTGTTGCACTTAGTTAGAATTCCAGGGCGAATGAATCTTGACAAAAGCTGTCTTAAAATTTTTGTTAAATCAGTAGCTATGAATGGCAACATTGGTTTATCCGTTTGATACATTTCCAAGAAAGGTAATATTATTTGTGCTACTGATTGAAAACATAAAATTTTAACATCAGTTAACACATCTTTATAAGCTTGTTTTAATTTTTGAAATGATTGAGTTTGAGGTTCTTTAGATTTCCCACACTCTATTGCTTTAATATACATAATACAGGGTGGTCATAAATTATTAAGCACATTTTGACAGTGAATATTTTATTAACCAAGAAATGTACACACTTCTTGTGAACATCATTGAAAAGTACAACTCAAACAGTTTTTTTCCGTAATATTCCGAAGTTACAGCACTTCCACGTGTGCTCCTGCAGTGACTCGCAGAATATCCATTCGATATTCGATTTCACGCCATGTATTCCGCAGCATTTCAGGTGTCACTGTTGCAATGACGGCCACAATCCTTTCCTTCAATTCATCAAGATCACGCACTTTGCTGGAGTACACGCGGTCCTTTACATATCCCCACAAGAAAAAAATCGAGTGGTGTGATGTCAGAAGATCGCGGAGGCCATGAAATCGGCCCCCTGCGGCCAATCCAACGACCAGGAAATTGTTCATCCAGGTATCGCCGCACAATCGTTCCCCAGTGTGGCGGTGCACCATCCTGTTGAAAAATAACATCTGGTTGTCGTTGTTCAAGCTGCGGTATAGCATAACATTGCAGCATGTCAAGGTACGTGATGCTATTCACCGACTGCTCTGTGAAGAAGAATGGTCCAATCACTTCATTGACAGTCAACGCGCACCACACATTGACCTTTGGACTGTCTCTAACATGTTCACGGACTTCTTGAGGGTTCTCTGATCCCCAAATGCGACAGTTGTGTCTGTTCACACGCCCGGAAACATGAAATGTTGACTCATCTGAGAAAGCCACTTTATCCAAGAACGTGTTGTCCACATCAATTTTGTGCAGAATGAGCTCCGCGAATGCAAACCGTTGCGGTTTATCGTCGGGCTTTAGTTCCTGAACAATCTGAACTTTGTAGGCATACAATTTCAAACGCTTATGCATCACTTTCATCACTGTGGATCGTGGGACTCGCAATTCCAAGCTGGCGCGCCGAGTTGACTTCGTAGGGCTCCGTTGGAACGCATCTCGCACCTTCTCAATGACTTCCTCACTGACGGTAGGCCTACCAGCACCTTTCTTGTGGGCTACGCTTCCAGTGTCCTTAAACTGCTGATACCACCGCTTTATGGAATCCTTTCCAGGAGCAGGTTGTCCATATTCCAAGCGGAATTGCCGTTGAACTGCTATCACGGATTTCTGCTCATGAAACCAAAGAACGCACATTGCTTTCTGCTGCACGGTCGCCATTTTCGCGTTTTGTGTTCCTACGCCAAACAGTGCTGCCGCCTGGTGGTGATAGTGACACCTGACAAACTGTTTGAGTTGTACTTTTCAATGATGTTCACAAGAAGTGTGTACATTTCTTGGTTAATAAAATATTCACTGTCAAAATGCGCTCAATAATTTATGACCACCCGGTATTATGTGGCCATACCTCTAGGAATCGTTTAGTAACATGCATATTTTCTAGCCAACGGATATGACAAAATTTTAATGGGTACACTTTGCAACCAGTAATATTTTGATAATCTTCTCTTCTAGCAGGACTGATCTTAAAAAGTTGATATGCATTTGACAGAATCTTTTTGATATCCCACATCGAAGCATTTGAGCCATTTCTGAATGTACCATTAACTAAATGTAAGCCACAACTACCCACATTTAATAAAGAAATGTTGCAGTCTTTTTTTCAGTTGCAGTGAAATATTATTATAAAGCTTCCAGTTTACTGCCAGACCATCCATTGATAACTGAAGAAGTTTATTAAAAGGAAATTCATGTTTTTCAAAAATAGAAGTAAAGTTATCACTTACATCCATTGCAGAAGCATGTCACAAAAATCGGAATGAAAATATCTGGTCGCTATTCGATCGGCTTCCCAGATACGTACATGAAAATCGATTTTTTTTTTTTGTTGCAGGTGATCATTTAATGATTCATCAAACAACAAGACAATAACTGTCTTTCTCTCGGATGCTATTTTTCAGTAAAGAATAAAAATATAGAGCGATGCCAAAACAGCATAAATAAGCACACTTGCGCTCATCACAAGAAAATTTTTTGGCGGTATCACTGTCTGAAAACAATTTTTGAAAAAGTAAAGCATTTCCATCACAAGATTTATATGAATAATGTTTGTCAACAACATTCAAAGCCCACAAAATCTCTGCAAACAATGTATCTGTGTTGCTAACGCAACTAAAAAGTGTGTGGGATCTGGTATTTTTTCACTAAGAACAGTAAAATTTTGATCACACACCTTACAAAATGACTGAATCTTGCAAGTGTTCGTCAAACTGCTGTATGAAGACTGATGCTTTTGCTTTTTCATATGACTTTTAACAGCTGATTCGCCCATTGAAGAAACATCCAACAATTTTGAACACACACAGCACCACGCTTTATGTTCGTTTCGGGGCTCCCGCCGTAACCAGTCAGAGTATTTTTCATTCTTAGACAGTTATCATTAAATCGATAATTCCCTGGCATGTTGATGTGATGTTCTTCTTTTTTAATGAAGACTTCCAGCCTCTCTAAAAAGACTATGTCGGAGTCTTACAAAGATGTGATGTTAAAGTGAACCAGTGATGGCTACAGAAACAAAGGGCAGCATGGCGCGCTTGAAGGCAATGGGGCACTGAATGCAGCTAAATTCTTACTTTAAAGTTAATAAAAGTACATGCATTTCAGTGACCTACATTTATATTTTTAAGGCATAATGCTAACTTCGGAATCTGTATGCGATTAGGACACATTACGGCTTTCTAATTTCTTCTAGGCTAATCTCTTCCTTGCTTTGTGATGCCACAAAAAGACGTCATCTGGTGGTACATTCCTCAATAGTTCTTAAAGTATATTTTTCAACAATTTATGCACTATTTTTGCAGGATAAAATTGCGAATAATGATTGCACTAAGATTTTTAAACTTTATACAGTTGATCTGTATTATCTCTCAACATTTTATCAATGCTAATTTAAACGTGAAAGCTTATTGAGGAATACTTCTTCTCACGGATGAAACGATTTGTTTTGACAGTAACGCGGCCACTGTGATCGTGGTACTGTTGAAGAGGAGTGGCAGTTGTTTAAAACTGTTATGATTACGTGGGCTGCATTGTGCTGTGGTCGTAAGCGGGTGAGTGTGGCGCAGAGCGGTGAGAGCATGACTGCATGGTGGAACGTTGAAGTCCAAGAAGCTGTCAAGGCAAAGAAGGAAGCCTATTTGCAATGGCTTGCAAATAAGTCACCTTCAAGTCAAGTACGGTACACTGAGGTGCGAAAAGCAGCAGCAAAGACAGTATCAACAGCTAAAGCCAAGGCCTGGGAGAAGTTCGGGGAGGCAGACTATGGTTCGGCAAACAAGGTATTCTGGCAGACCGTGCGCCGCCTCCCTGGAAAAAAGTCTCTTTCATCACAAACTATTAAGAGTGCAGATGGGAGGTTCTGAAAACGGAGGAGAGCGTGTTGCGTAGGTGGAGAGAATACTTTGCATCTCTTCTTAATCCGGTGACGACAACAACTGAGGCACATGAGGTGCACCTTGGAGCGGAGACTAGTCACGGTAGTATCACCAAAGCAGAAGTCAGATGGGCAATTAAATCCCTGAAGACTGACAAAGCTGCAGGTGACGATGAAATCCGTTCCGAGTTGTTAAAGGCCTTAAATCAGGATGGTAGCCTGTGTCAGATCGCTTGGATAACTGGTCAGGCCCCTAAGCAATGGCAGACAGGAATTGTGATCCCTATCTTCAAAAAGGGAGATCAGAAAGATTGCAACAACTATCGAGGCATCTCTTTGCTCAGCATTCCTGGGAAAGTGTACGCTAAGTGTCTGGAGAAGAGAGGTCTGAAATAGTCGACTCCAAACTGTCTGGGGAGCAGTGTGGCCGAAGCATGATGGTTCACATCTTTGCTCTAAGGCAAATCTTTGAGAAATCTTGGGAGTATGCAAAAGAGGTCTATGCTTGCTTTGTGGAACATGAATGAATATAATGTAAAATTAATGATAGTCGAAATTGGTTCCAAGGAACCTGGTTTAGCGGAACCCTGACTGTTCATTGAATTTTCCATGCTAGAATATGGCATGTAATATTTCAAACAAGAAGAAATAACATGGCAAGAATGAATATATAAAAATAGTTATAAACTTCGTAGATTACCGAACTTGAATCAATGGAACCTGTTTTAAGGTTTTCAAAAGCAATTCAAAAATTTTGGAATTACGTTTCAAATAGTTTATGCCGGAGCTTCGTTTAGCCTTTCGAAACTTGGTTATGTCATTCCTTAATTGTTTATTAATATAGCTTCTCTTCATTGAAAGTCTTTCATCGTGCTAATCTATACTCTCCTCGCTTGTTAATCTATTTCTCTTTGCATAAGCTTTCAACCTTTTTTTCTCATTGTGAGATTCTTCTAAATATCGTTTTTTCATACGAGCAGCATTTTTGTAAGCCTGCCTATGTTGGTATAAAAATATTGTTGTTTTGTAATTATTTATATTATATGAATAACAAGTAATTGTTAAAGTACATAACTATTTCATAGAACAGTTAATAATTCATGTAAGGTGAGTAGGTAAGTACATATAATAGTAAACAAAAATTAGTAGATAATATTAGAATTTGTACATTTTAGCCAAAAAAAATTATAAAATAAAAAGTTTTAAAAAAAAAATTAAACCGACGAAAAAAGAAACTGAAAAGGGAAAAGACACGAAAAAGGATCAGGAATCATTTTCCACAAGTATAAATCAAAAATACGTACCTAAAATGAAAATACATAACTGATAGACGATCGAAACGAATTTGAAATTGAAACAATGATCGAAAAATTGTTTATAAAATATAATAAAATACTTTAAATACAAAGTAAACGAAAAGATAAACTGATACTTTAAAAATACTTTAAAGATACTTTAAAAATAAATTAAATCTTTTTAATATTAATAATGATTAATATGTAAATTTCTAAACTAATGTAAGTACCTAACTAATTTTGAGTCGGCGCCAAACTAACAATCACGCAAATTATTAATAGCTTTATAAAATAAACAAAGCAATATCAAAATGCAATGTGAAATCTCTAGCGATAAACAATAACATTTCTCATATCCGGTCAATTTAGATCATTGCATGAAAAGGCGGGGCCAACGATATAGCGGCCAAATTTTGGGCTTATTATTGGTAGAAATACGATTAACAATAGCCGCTTGATGATGATGTAACAATGTATACACCTTTTATCTGCAGGCCTTCTCTCTAGGAGGTTTTGCCCCAGCGCGGAAAAGTCACCTGACCCAACACCTCCTAGAAAGAAAGCCAAACAACTGAACCGTCATACATTGTTATATCATCATATTTCGACCATTGTTAATCATATTTCTACCAATAATAAGCCTTAAATTTGGTGCAAATATGATTATGTAACAATGTATGATCTTTCATTTGTGAGGCTTTCTTTCTATACTCTATCCAATGAAAGTTGGAGTGAGCGTACCAAAGTAGAATCAACAATGTCTAACAATTGAAATAGGAAGTTTAACTGGACACGCCCACTCCAACTTTCGTTGGACAGAGTATAGGAGGTGTTGCCTGACCATACAAGTCCGAGTAACGATGTAATCTTCCTTGTTTCCATCCTGAAATTTAACAATCAGTAATTTTTCGTTTGTTGGAAATAATAAAGATGGGATTGTTGGCCGGAATAAGATGGTCAGGTGACTTTACCACGCTGGGGCCCGCTATATCGTTAGCCCCGACGAAAAGGTCATAAAAGTTGCTTGATTGTTAGTTTGGCACAGACTCAAAATTAGTTAGGTACTTACATTAGTTTAGAAATTTACATATTAATCATTATTAACATTAAAAAGATTTAATTTATTTTTCCCTTTTCAGTTTCTTTTTTTGTCGGTTTAATTTTTTTTAAAAAGTTTTTATTATTACCATGGTTAGACAACTTTATTTCTCGGAGGTTTGTTATGTAATTAGGCATAGGCTTGCTGTACAAGCAGGGCCTCGTACTTGTTTCTCATTTTATTGTCAAGAAATGTGCTGAAAGTCTAACTGGAATTATTTGGGGGGGGGGGGGGTAGAGTCAGACAACCCACACTCTGGTTTTCCTAGGCACATTCCTGCTTGAGGTATACACATTTCAGAGCAAGATAGGTGCAATATAATTGGGAGAGAGAATGTGAGGACTGAAGCGAAGAGAGGGATGTGGCAAACGACTATTCAAAATTTATTCAGTCAATTTTGACTTGCTGGTCAAAAATATCATGAGTCAATGTTTAGGAAAAATTCTGCTTTGACACATAAATTGTGAGTAAGTGCAAACCCTCATGCAGAACAGCATCAACTGCTCACATAACATGTCGAGTGTAGCTGACTTGATTGAAAAAAAAATCAATTTTGAAGAAGATGCAGGATAGAGAGGTGGAAATGCTCTCGCCCCATCTTAGTTAATTTTGTTGGAAAGTAGCTCAAAAAAACTCTCCGTATTTCTTTTTTCAATTTTTAACAAACTTTATTTTCAATAAAGTCAATGTTACTTTTCTTGTATAGCAAACCATAGAACCACACATTATAAAATAACGATGCACACCTTACAGTGGATTGCATACTATAATGTAAAAGTGATGCTAGACTGTATTCTGTGCTACAGTACCACCTAAGATTGTTTCTAAACTAGGCCTATTCTAAACACATAAGTTTGAACAAATTTTTAGGTAACAAAAATGCGTGTTTTTATACCAACATTATAAATGATTATGCCATTTATTTCAGCACTGGGAACTTGAATCGCAAACATTATCTCTTATCCATTCTCTACACCAGCGCTTCTCAAACGTTTTTAAACAAGTACCACTTCCGTGAGGATCGGTAAACTTAAGTACCACTGTCAATGATCGTCTTCAAAGAAAAAATTAACTACATGTATAATCACAATAAATGGACCACACGAGTACCACTTGGCATGGCTTTAAGTACCACAGTTTGAGAAGCGTTGCTCTACTCTGTCCCATCGGACATTATTAGTAAGTGATCATACAAACAGAACATGAAAAAAGAAGATAATAATAACCTCACTCCAAACAATTTAACTAAAGGGGTTCAGATCTCAAAGGATTATCGAAAATTGATAAAGCAAGACAGAAGTTCTGAATACCTTCTCATAAACCACACCTTCGTACCTTATCGTGGATGCTCGTAAATTATCCCCTACGGATATCAGATTATATGCATGCCACATATCTTCTGGTTCTTCTGGAAGAAGGGTGATATTCCTATAAACAAAATAAAAGTAGGTGAAATTGGTTACGAGATTCTTCATCGGATCGTCTGTTTCATGATGCTAAATCTCTAGTCGATTCCTTGAGTGAAAATAAGCATTATAAGTTCTCAAGTACTTACCCTCCTCCATCTTTATCCAGATTTCTACTTAATAATTTCATTTTGATGCTAGTTAAAGAAATCGGATAAAGAATGTCTAAATATTCGTATCAATCCAAATGCTGTATCCATCATCATGAAATTTAGCTGCAAAAGGACGTCAAGACACACAACCGGGGCCAACATCGTAGCGACAGCAACGCCGCCTCTTTTCAGCATCTGCCTACAAGAAAAGCATGTTTCCTCTTTAAAGCCTGAAATAAAAGTCATTTCCCCTGTGTTAATGTTAATTTTGTCTTATCCACTATCTAAAAGTTATACTTAGGTAAAATATTATTTTAAATAATATAATAACTACATTATATTAGTCTATAGAATGAAGCGTCCTTGTTATATGCATCCCTCTGGCGGTTAAATTGAAAAGTATATTGTAATGGAGGCCGTTAAATTACTTAACGTCTTCCGATTTTCTTCGCTAATACTTTGTTATGAGTTGCTTTAAAGAGAAAGAGGAATAAAACAGTAGTGAGCCTGCCGAATTCCAATCTCACTTTTTGGTCGAAGCCAATCCACGATAACACAGTTTGATCATCATCGAAGGTGCCAGATTGTTAGGCGTTGATGCAAAGGTACTGTCAATCATGCTCTCTATCCTGGGATAACCCGACAACTTTAACAAAATGACTGAAATGGGGGAGTCAATTCACCGTCTTGAAGGTGTTGTGGAAAAAACTGGAGGCTTAATATTAAAAAAGAAAAATAAAGACGATGACGATTACAAGATGCCGAGACCGCGCGTCTCACTGTTGGGGCTGGACGTATTAGCAGCTCAGAAACGAAAGGAGAAAGAATACGAGGAACTGCAATCCCAGAAGAAATCAAAAGTCTTGTCTTTCGATAATGATTGGGAAGGCGAGGACATCGAAATTGATTCCGAAACGATAGCCAAAACTAACGATGCCAAACGAAACTATCGTTCTTCCAGGATTGAAACGCCGACACACACAGGTGGCGTGAACCCGGACGTAAGTAAAAAAATTTACGAAAAGCTTAAACACAGAGAACGAGGAATGTACGCTTCGTCCAAGGAGCGACGAGAAAATCGTAAACACCGTGATTCCAGCTCCCGAAGTAGGCATAAACAATATGATGATGACAGAGATAAATATAGGAGTCGAGATAAAGAGAGTTCGAGAAAAGACCGGAAGTATAGTGAAAGAAGTTCAAGAAATTGGGATGAAACGCCCCACCGGTTTCAAGACGAACCCAGTACACCTAAAATAAAAGTAAAAGACACTCCGTCTCGTTCAAATTGGGATGATGATGACATAACACCATCAAGACACTCGTCTTGGGATTTACCAACACCTGCATTTCAACGATCAGACAGAGACAGAGATGACTCTAGATCAGAGCGAAGGTATAGGAGACACACTGATACTCCTTTGCCTACACCAACACACAAGCACAATTCATGGGTGGAGGGTGGTAGAGAGCGACGAATGACTCCTTCCCTTCAGCACAGAGAAAAAATGTATACAGAAGAAGAACAGTCTCAGTGGGAAGAAGATCAGAAACGTCTTGACAGAGAATGGTATGGCATGGATGAAGGCTATGACGATGAACACAACCCCTTCTCAGGCATGTCTTCTGATTATGTTCAGCGAAAAGAAGAAGAAAGCAAAGAAAAAAAAATGAAACGAATGTCTGCACAACAACGCCAGATCAATAAAGATAATGAGAAGTGGGAGACCAATCGAATGCTGAATAGTGGAGTTGTGTTACGATTAGAAGTGGATGACGACTTTGAAGAAGACCTAGAAGCACGAGTTCATCTTTTGGTACACAATATTGTTCCACCATTTTTAGATGGCAGAATAGTATTCACTAAGCAACCAGAGCCAATTATTCCAGTAAAGGATCCGACATCCGATATGGCTATCATATCCCGTAAAGGATCAGCAGTGGTAAGAGCACACCGGGAGCAAAAGGAACGACGGAAAGCACAACAGAAGCATTGGGAACTGGCTGGAACACGTCTAGGAGAAATAATGGGAGTTAAACAAGAAGAAGAAAAAGATACAAAAGTTAATGAGGATGGCGAAACTGACTACAAATCGGATCACAAATTTGCCGAGCATATGAAGCAAGCAAATGAAGCTGTTAGTGATTTTGCCAAAAAACGTACTGTAACTCAGCAACGTCAATATCTACCAGTGTTTGCTGTACGTCAAGAACTGCTAACAGTGATTCGTGACAATAATGTTGTTGTGATTGTCGGAGAAACTGGTTCAGGGAAAACAACACAATTAACACAGTACCTTCACGAGGAAGGTTATAGCAATTATGGTATGATTGGATGCACTCAGCCACGTCGTGTTGCAGCAATGTCTGTGGCAAAACGTGTTTCAGATGAAATGCATTGTGTTTTAGGAGAAGAAGTTGGTTATGCTATACGATTTGAAGATTGTACCAGTGAGAAAACTGTAATTAAATACATGACTGATGGTATCTTATTGAAAGAATCTTTGCGTGAATCGGATTTGGATAATTACTGTGCTATAATAATGGATGAAGCTCATGAACGCTCCTTAAATACAGACGTTTTATTTGGACTTCTAAGAGAAGTCGTTGCTAGACGTCAAGATCTAAAACTGATAGTGACATCAGCCACAATGGATGCCACTAAATTTGCCACTTTCTTTGGCAACGTTCCAGTTTTCACTATTCCAGGACGAACATTCCCTGTGGATATACTATTTAGCAAAAATCCTGTAGAGGATTACGTTGATGCTGCTGTGAAACAGGCACTGCAAATTCACTTGCAACCCTCACCTGGGGATATACTGATATTTATGCCAGGTCAAGAAGATATTGAAGTTACATGTGAACTTATCAGCGAGCGCCTAGCAGACATTGACAATGCTCCTCCTCTGGCTATCCTTCCGATTTTTTCACAATTACCAAGTGACTTGCAAGCTAAGATATTTCAGAAAGCACCGGACGGTGTTCGTAAATGTGTAGTTGCTACCAACATAGCAGAAACTTCTTTAACTGTCGATGGCATAATGTTTGTCATCGATGCAGGTTATTGCAAGTTAAAAGTGTTCAATCCAAGAATTGGTATGGATGCCCTACAAGTGTATCCTATCTCGCAGGCTAATGCCAACCAGCGTTCTGGTAGGGCAGGTCGAACAGGTCCAGGTCAGTGTTACAGATTATACACAGAGGGACAGTTCAAAAACGAAATGCTAACCACTACGATTCCTGAAATTCAGAGAACTAATTTAGCATCAGTTGTTTTATTGCTCAAATCCTTAGGTGTTCAAGATTTACTTCAGTTTCACTTTATGGATCCTCCACCTCAAGACAACATGCTCAATTCCATGTATCAGTTGTGGATTCTGGGAGCATTGGACAATACTGGCAATTTAACTCCTCTTGGACGAAATATGGTAGAGTTTCCACTGGATCCTGCCTTGTCAAAAATGCTAATTGTTTCTTGTGACATGCATTGCAGTGCAGAAATACTCATTATTGTCTCTATGCTATCTGTACCAGCCATATTTTTCCGACCCAAAGGGAGAGAAGAAGAAAGTGATGCTGCCCGAGAAAAGTTTCAAGTTCCAGAAAGTGACCACTTAACATATTTGAATGTGTATCAGCAGTGGAAGAACAACGCCTATTCTTCAATTTGGTGTTCAGATCATTTTATTCACGTGAAAGCCATGAAGAAAGTACGGGAAGTTCGGCAGCAGTTAAAAGATATTATGGACCAACAGAAGATTGAGGTGTTGTCATGCGGGTCAGACTGGGATGTCATTCGCAAATGCATCTGCTCTGCTTATTTTCATCAAGCAGCACGCTTGAAGGGCATTGGGGAATATGTTAATTGCAGAACAGGAATGCCTTGTCACATTCACCCAACAAGTGCTTTGTTTGGGATGGGATACACTCCCGATTATGTTGTATACCACGAATTAGTCATGACTGCTAAAGAATACATGCAGTGTGTGACAGCTGTTGATGGACAGTGGCTGGCAGAATTAGGACCCATGTTTTATAGTATTAAAGAATCTGCAAAATCACGCTTGGAAAAACGTCGCCTTGCTCAGCAAAATGTTTCTGCCATGGAGGAAGAAATGGCAATTGCTCAGGAGCAGTTACACCAGCGGAAGCTGGAACAGGAGAGCAAGCTACAGCTGACAAAGAAACGAACTGAAATCTACTCTCCAGGACATCGTGATCCAGGAACCCCCTTGACACCTAGACGCACACCTGCTCGATTTGGGCTATAATCTCTTAATTAATTTACTCCAGTGTTTCTTTCTAAAGAGAGACATATGTATAGAGATGAATTTTCATTTTGCCACTAGGTCTTAACTTTATTTAAAATATTAGATTTTAGAATGTATGTTTTAAAATTAACATTTAAGAAATGTAGGGGGTACGTTGAGAAATGTGATGAATTTTTTTTATTTTTTATTTTATTTAAGTATAGAATTTATTGGAAAGGAAGGAAAATACCAGCAATATTTTTAATTTCCAAAAATCATTGGATGAATATAATTTTGTAATTGAAAATTATAAAGAAAATTGGAAATTCTAATTTTTAAAAATAAAATAAAAAAAAAAATTGATAATTAAGTAGCTTTGTCTTTGCTATCAAAGTTTACTTTATTAAAACAAATGGCTGGTCGGTTTTTAAGAGGATTATGTAACTATCGTTGCTCCAAGAATATGCTAACAAACTTTTCTCCAAGTAAAATGCTTAGGTTTACAGTATTCTGGTGAAAAGTATTGATCGTTGATTGTAAAATATTTTTAAGGAATGAAAATGTGATGTTCTTTTTAGAAATACTTTTAGGTTGGTAAAATAGAAGAATAGTTTGCGGAATTATAAATTTTTACTTTTAATTAACTGGGTGGCCCGTTCATTTCAAAAGGAACTGAGAAATCACTGAAAATTTGTTAGTGAACCCATGAAAATAGCTTTCCAGAATATACAGGGTGAACTGAAACAATAGGGACAAATTTCAGGGGGTGATTCCTCACAAGAAAAGTAACAAAAAAGTTCATATCAACTAGGGATCACACGGCACTGTCGTCAAGAATTATAAACCTTAAAATGTCTATAAATTTATATTAATATGCTATTTTTTTTTTAATAAATTATATGAAAATAGAATCCTTTAAAATGCCAGTAAATCTATATAAAATATACTTCTAAGATCCTTAAAATGTCTCTTCAAAGTCACTATAATACATTTTCAAGGTGGTGAACTATTGGAATTTTATTTTGTTTCATCACTAAAAATTATTTTATTTTAGAGTTCTTCTAAATATGATTTGATCTAAAAAAATTTCTATATGTCAGGTAAAAAATGTATTATAGTGATTTTTAAAGATTTATTGTAAAAATTTTACAATTTTTTTTTTTTTCATATTTCATTTAAAATTTACTCAAATTTTAAAGAAATGTGTTTTGTGCAGGTTTATTTAAGATTTTAAAGGAATATATTTTCTTGAAGATTTATATAAAATTTATAGAAATTTTTAGATTTATTATTCTTGTAGCCAAAGAACCAATTGTTAATGTTTTCATTATTTTTGTTAATTTTGAGGTTATAAAATTATTGATATTTAATATTTATATATTAATTAATTCTTCAGGATAAATTATATTGCAATGAAAACTAATGATTAATTGCTTATTTACAAAAATTACAAAACAAAAATATAAATGGCTCTAAATTATATAACATATTTTAAAGCTAAAAAAAAAATAATAATAAAAAATAAAAAAAAACACAAAAATAACAATCTTTTAAAATAGATATATTCCTGTACATATTTACTGTTTACATCCAAATGTTTGAGTTTTCATTTTGACTTTATTTTCAACAGTCACTTTTATACACTTCCATTACATTTTCGAAAATAATTTTTTGGCAAAATATTACAAAGAATGGGTATAATTAACCAAAAGATATCAGAGTGAAATTAACGAACTATTTTGATTTGTTTGTATTACAAAAAAAATTTTAATATTTGCTTGATATTAAAATTAGGAACAGTGCACAACAATCCACAGTGTGGCTTGAAAACAATTTAACTGGGGAATATTTTAACCCCCCTTCCTCTTGAGGATCATTGGTGTGCCAACAGGAGTGAAAAAACTGGGTAACAACTTAAACAGCGAACTCATTGGGAACTATGAAAATGTTGGCCAAAGAGGAACATATATTTGAGAAATACCTTTTTTGGAAAATGATATGCATAAGATTAGGTTAGGGCTAACCTACCAACATCCTAACCTAACCTAATCTAACCTATCTTTTCTTTGGGGGGGGGGGGGTCCTGTGGCCTGGTGGGCTTTCACTGAACACACAAATTCTGTGAAGTTCAGCAACATCAGTGTAGTATTGTAATTATTTTTAACGTGTCTGTTTTAATAAATCCTTGAAAAGTGTTGAGAAATCCTTGGTAAGTGCTTGAAAAGTCCTTGAAATTTTTTTCTTCTCAGTTCTACGAACCATGGTGTATCACACTTGGCGTAACGGTTATAAGTTATAATGGTTATAGGTTATATCATTATCATTATATCATCAGTGTTGCCAACTTAGTAGCTTTTACACCGAAATTGAATCTCATTTTAGCAAATTTAATTTCATAAGTACAGTCATCAAAGGGAAATAATCCACACTTGAATTTTACTCTAAATTTTACCATCTCAATATTTATTTATTTTTAATAATTTAATATTACATTTAGATTTAACGTTATTAAGATTATTAAATTTAAATAATTATAATTAAAAAAGCTATTAAAACAACACATTAGCATGAAATATAATATTAAGTATTAAACTCGTGTGGATTATTTCCTTTGGTTGACTATACAATTGAATTCAGTGGGTTTTTTTTTTTTTTTTGCTTTGTTTTAGCAGGAAATAATTTTGGATTGGGAACTCTAGCAGCTAAAAAAATAAAAAAATAGGAAAGTGGCTAAACGGTGGCTATTAAAAAAAATCCGCATCCACCCCTTTTGACATATGTCCAGAAATGCACTTTCTTTGGAAATGGCATTAATTGTATGCATGACATCATGTCTCCAAAGCAGTACAGACAATGGGTTTTTTTCTGTTGCAGAGTTACTTTTGAGTGATTGTCATGCAGCAGAAGTACAACGGTCTGGTATTCATACAAGGAACAAGCTGAGATGGCCTTCAAATACAGACAAGCACATGAGAATGGTCGAGAGGCTGCACGTATGTTTCAAGAAAAGTACCCCGACAGACAGCACCACCTGAATCATAAAATGTTTGCAATCACCTTTCAGTGTTTGTGTGAGAAGAGGCCCTTTGATGAAAGAGGTAAATACATAGGCAGCCACGGCATGTTTATACAGCAGACCAGGAAGAACATGGCATGTTCTGTACTAATTCCTCAATTACAGACAAACAGTCCATTTCCAGTCATAAGTTCATATGAGATTTTTTATTCCTTTTCTGGTCGGGAATCATTCCCTGGTGTTTGTCCTTATCATTTCAGTTCACCCCGTATATGCCCATTTCATATACAGTGTGATCTCTTTTTATACATTTCCCCCTTATTGCATAGAGCATACAAGTAATGAAAGTATATGCAAAGAGCTTTTAAAATTTGGGACTGCCTATTGTACAAAAGTGAACAATTTGTTGATTACATGCAATTTTGAGTGTGTATCCAGTGAGCTTTTGGCAACTAATTCCTTGATATTTCCAATGAGATTCCTCGAGTTAATCCATTTCTTGTCAAGGGAGATCGAAGCTACAACCACCTTCCTTCATACCTTCCTCATAGGATATTTTTTTTAAATGTAATATGTAGTGATAAGCAGAATAATCCGCCGTTTGCATTGTAACGTGTAAAGATTTCATGTAAAGTTCAATTTTGCACGTGAGGTAGTTTTTATCTTTGTGTAGATTATCTAGGGATGGAATTGATTTCACAAACTGTGTCAAACACTTTCAGGTGTTTACCATAAGTCTGATGAAAAAACATTGAGTAAAATCTGAAAAAAAATTTATTATAAGTTTCGTATCAACCTCTCAGATTTTCGAAAGAAATTGCTAGGCAATCCTATTGTCTTGAATTTTTGTAGATTTTTTTTTTTTTTATGTGGTGTTAGATTAATTTTAACTCTTTGTTTTGTTTTTATATGATTTTAGAAAATTATGGAATATATGTCTAATTTTTCAATGCAGTTAATTTCGTGTGATGTTTTTTTTTTTTTTTTCTATGTGTTTTTTTTTGGTATCCTATATTAAGGGTGTCCTAAAAAGGACCGATGGTTTACAAATGGAATACCAAGCAAACGAGGACAGTTGTTAAAACTATTCTTGCAGGTTAGGAATTTGTTTTGGTAAGTTTTCTTTTATTTTGTGGACCGAACTTTTCGGACAGTGCATAATGACATTCTTAATACCCTGCACGTTTGATGCTGCCATGGCCAACCATGGGCATCTAACGATGCCTGCCAACTCGTTTGCAATACCACCAGTTTGTGTAAATTTTTTGTGCAAATGTGCAGGCCATTAAGAATATCATTATGAACAATCCGAAAGGATCGGTCTGCAAGACACAAAGAAACATACCAAAACAAATTCTGACCTCGTACATTAATCTCCTGCAAGAGTAACTTTAATAACTGTCCCCGTTTGCCCAGTATTCTATTTTAAAAACAGTCGGTCCCTTTTTTAAAATACCGTGTTGTCTATTACATAGAAAAAAGATTTGACAGTGTTGTCTAAGATTATTAATCACTTCCAAATTGAATAAAAAAAAAAGGGGGAGTATATATATTTGATACATTGTTTAGTGTATATGTATTTGCCTTTAGCAGGAATGGGGCAACAGGATACTGGTGTCAAGAAACAGCAAGGCTCTGTGCTGGCCAAGATTTTAAACTACAGCTACGGTATATGTTCACCTTCAGTCATCTTCAAACTTTGAGAGGTCCATAGGGCAAAAATACTGATTTTTAAAGGTAGCAGGACATAGGAAAATCATTTAAGAGCATCACTGATTATAATATAGGAAAAAATAACTTTTCGTTTTCATTTAAGTAATCTAAAACTCTTTATACTTATGAGAATAGACCTGTAAATAAAAATGGAACCAGCCAGAAGTCAATATTGGTGATATCGTATCACAGGGCATGTTGTGCACTCAAAGCCATTTTGATAGTTGTGTTACAAAGCACAAAGAGAAACCAAATGAGAGATGAATCCCAGTGACAAATAGAAAAAACTTACAGGATCTATGGACTAGTATCACCAATTACAATGAAATAAATAAAAATCTAAAAGTGATACGGATACTAAAGCGTTTATTAGAGAGGATCAGCACTATGTAAACGCGTACGTGACGTGAACGCATGTGACATTTCAGACTAGAAACGTCACACACTGTCGTGTTTACCTGGTGCTGAATCTCTGTTGCCGACACCTTTCAGTTTACACCATCTTCACGGACATTTACAGAAGTGACACGTGTGATAGCAACAATATTAATATTGTATTTCAAACTTCTTATTTCTGTAAATACTCCTGAAAGTGGTGTAAACTGAAACGCATTGGCAATAAACGCATTAGTGTCCATATCGCTTTTAGACCTTTATTTATTTCAAATAGAAAAAGCCTGAAATTATTCACTTTCTTTTCTGTGAGGAGTGAAATCTTAGAAGTTGATAGATTTTAGATATTAAGAATTTTATTATTCCATTTTTGTTTATATTGGTAAATTTCAATATTTTCCTATTTTGTTTACACATTAGTTGGAATCTTGTTAGTGCATTTGAATTTGCCATCATGGAACAAGATGTTTCTTGAATTGACATAATTTGCTTATACAGATACCGTAATATTTTTTATATTCCTTGTGACTATAGATGACCATGAATGTGTCAGTTGTAATAAAATCTTTCTATATATATAAAGAAGGATGTTTATTTGTTTGTGGGTTGGTTTGTTTGTTTGTTTCTTATGCAAATCTACAGTTTTATTCCGATCTTGATGAAATTTTGCATACTTGACCTTCAAACCATGAGGAAGGTCACTGTCTACCTCAGATTTCGGAAAAATAATTATCGATAAAAAATCGATATTCATGGTTATGGAAGGGCATATTAATGAGAAATATCTCATGACCAACAATGCAAGGCAAAGTTTGTGTAACAATAGGCCTGTCGTGTTCGCATCAACAATGGTCTCAATGCGCAATTCACCAATAACAATGAGCACAAAATTATTCAAAGAATTATAACAATGAACATAAAATGATGATGCAATGACAGAACATTCGTTTCCAAGAATTATTAATAATGAACAGGAAATGGATATAATAGACGATATAGATAGGGCAATCTCTCTCGATGAGGCAAAGGAAGTACACGCGTCTTCCTTCAGCTCCCTAAAACAAACGTTCAGACGATTGGGAAAAGTGTGTGTGTTTCTTTGTGTATGTGTGTGTGTTTACCTACAAGCATAATTATCCTGGGCAACGCCAGGTCCTCCGCTAGTCTTCTATATATACAGGGTATTTTTGAATTGAGTACAGATTTTTGGGATATGATAGAAGAGGTCCTTAGAAGTATTTTTTGTCATATGAACATGGGGTCCCCGCAGCTCCATTTACTTACAATACTGCATTAAACAATCAAATGACACCGGGACACAGTGTGCGTTGGTAGGCCTAGATTATTTTATTTTTGACAATTAACACAAGCAATCTACTGTAATAACTTTTAAAGTAATTGTTTGGAAAGAAATTTCAAGGTGCACGTGCTTGTTTGTTGAAAAGTCTTAGGACAAACTTCGTCAAGGAGATTCCATGATATCCAACCCCTTTGTAAAATACGATTAGTCCATATGTAAATGAGCTAATCGCATTCTGGGAAAGCAGTAGGTAAAGATTTGTTTTAAAAAGTTCACTTGTTGTACTTTTTACATGTGTAAAGTTAATCAAACAGTATGAATCGTTTTACATGGAATGATTATGCAGACATGCATCTGTGGCTCGCCAGATCTTACACCGATGGATTTTTTTTTATGGGAAGCATAAAATCAATGGTGTACTCCGAACCTGTAGATACCGAAGAAGAATTGGCGGCTCGTGTTGTCGCGGCAGCAGGTGACATCAGCGACCGTGCAAATCAACTGTTTCCACGCGTACATCAATCCATCATCAGGCGTTGCGAATTGTACTATGAAGCAAATGGCGGTCATTTCGAAGAATTACTGTAAAAGTCATACAGTAGATTGCTTGTGTTAATTGTTAAAAATAAAATAATCTAGGCCTACCAACGCACATTGCGTCCCGGTGTCAATTTGATTGTTCAATGCAGTATTTTAAGTAAACGGAGCTGCGGGGACCCCATGTTCATGTGACAAAAAATACTTCTAAGGACCTCTTCTATCATCTCCCAAAAAATCTGTACTCAATTCAAAAACGATCTTGATGAAATTTTGCATACTTGACCTTCAAAGCATGAGGAAGGTCACTGTCTACCTCAGATTTCGAAAAAAATAATTATCTATGAAAAATCGATATTCATGGTTATGGAAGGGCATATTAATTAGAAATATCTCATGACCAACAATGCAAGGCAAAGTTTGTGCAACAATAGGTATCAACAATGGTATCAACACTCAATTTACAAACACTCTGCAAGGACCAACAATATACGGGGTTGTGCATAATCTTTTGCTAGGGGGCTGCGACTTAAACCGCAGCGTTGTAGCACACTCTTATGACGCTTCGGCAGAGAGTAGTTCATTGTGCGTCTATTGGTATCAAACAAATATGGCTGGTTTAATAAATGACAGTGAAGAGCAGCGTTTCATGGATAGAGTTTGTGCAAATGCATATCAAGAGGCAATGGAAGCAGGTGCGTCTTTTATTAATTGCAAATGGGTTGCGAACAAGTTAAACCGATCGGATAGATGGGTGACGGACAATTGGAAGAAAGGTTATGATAACTGCCATGCCGAATTTGCTGAGGGTAGGCCCGAGAAATTATCACAGGAAAGCAAAAACATCATTGCTAATAACAGTGGCAAAAGACGTCACAGCTGTGTCAACGTTGCACAAGAAATTAAAGCCAAGCGTGGAAAAACAATTTCTCGTTCAACGGTTCAAAGACATCGTCAGCGTGCAAACATCAAGCCATTCCATGTTATTCCGAAACCGATGAAGACTGCATTAAACATCGAAGACCGGCTCTGGTTTTGCGACTACCTGCGGGATTGGGTGGAAGACGAGTTCATGCACCTTGCCCCGAGCGACGAGTTCTTTGTGTGGACTATGAGACGTCCGAATTACCAAAACGATAGGGTCTGGAGCTTATCGATTACAGATATTTCTGACGATGAACACTATCAAGAGCTGTTCAAGAAGCCTGACTGCATTGGCATCTTCGTGTGTTTCACCGCCAAGCGAATGTTGTGGAGATTCAAGAAGCAGGGTGAGTCATGGAATGGTGATTATTTTCGGAATTTGCTAACAAATGATGTTTTTCCGTTTCTTCGAGATCCAAACAACACTATCGACCCGCATGAAGTTTGTTTTTTGCACGATAAGGCACCTTGCTTTAAGGCTAATGCAACACAGCAAATCCTAAGAGAAAGTGCTATCGATTTCTTCTCATCAAACGAATGGCCCGGTGCATCCCCTGACCTAAACGTTGCTGAACATTTTGGAGCCGTGTTAAAAGACGCAGTGGAATCTTTAATGATTCAAGAACGTGGTGAAAATCGGTATTCTCGAGACCTTCTAATGGGACACCTGACATCTGTGCTGAAGGACATGGAGTACGATACTGCTCTGTTTGAGACACTCCTCCACTCCTACCCGAAACGGATGCGTGCTGTTCGAGAAGCAGGTGTGTGCCACACTAAATATTGATGTGATAAAAGCAGAAATAAACGTACTTTTTGATTATCAACCGCAGAACATTCCACTTAGTTTTGTTTATTTTCCAGACCCCTAGCAAAAGGTTATGCACAACCCTGTATATCTCATGACCAACACTGCAAGGAAAAGTTTGTGCAGCAATAGGTATCAACAATGGTGTCAACACGCAATGCACCAACACAAGGCAGGGGTCAACAATATATATCTCATGACCAACAATGAAAGGCAATGTTTGTGCCATATAGATAAACTAGAAGAGGTACCCGGCGTTGCCCGGGATAATTACACTTGCACAAACTTTTCCTTTCATTGTTAGTCATGATATATTGATTGTTGGTCCATGCAGAGCGTTTGTGAATTGCGTGTTGATACCATTGTTGATACCTATTGTTGTACAAACTTTGCCTTGCATTGTTGGTCATGAGATATTTCTCATTAATATGCCTTGCCATAACCATGAATATCGATTTTTTATCGATATTTATTATTTTTCCGAAATCTGAGGTAGACAGTGACCTTCCTCATGCTTTGAAGGTCATGTATGCGAAATTTTATCAAGATCGGAATAAAACTATAGATTTGTATAAAAAACATACACACAGACCCACAGACGCACAGACCCACAAACATCCTTCTTTATATATATAGAAGACTAGCAAAGGTACCCGGCGTTGCCCGGGATAATTCCACTTGGATGTAAACAGAACAATCTCCAAAAATTAAATTAAATTTTGCAATATCTTAAAAATAAACACATGAAAATGCTTAGAATTAATACAGTAAAAATTCTTAATGAAAATTCGAAAAAAAGGCTCACAATGGCTGGACCTCTCCAATAATTTCTTACTCACGTAATCTTACCTCAGATGTATACTTAGTGTTGTTGCAATTTCCACTCTTCTCTCGATGTGTTGAAGCAAAACTTGGCCATTCATCACTTTGTGCAGTCTAGCGCTCGCCGATTCTTCTATTTACTTGCTTCCCATTTGCTCAATACATCACGGAGCTAACTGTCGTCTTTCCACTCTTTCTCAATAGTCTGCTAACTCTCCATTATCTCCAGTTACTCATCATTTTTAAAGATTTTCAAGAAATTGTTAAGTACTAAGAACTCTCTTTTCTAAGAAAAGCCTGAATAACAGGAATTCTATGCATTGTTACAAATTGAAACTTATCCATATTACATCATCATTTTATGTTCATTGTTATAATTCTTGGAAAGATTGCTTTAACATTACATCATTATTCTGTGCTCATTGTTATTGGTGAATTGCGTGTTGAAACCATTGTTGATACCTATTGTTGCACAAACTTTTATTTGCATTGTTGGTCATGAGATATATATTGTTGGTCCGTGCAGAGTGTTTGTGAATTGCGTGTTGATACCATTGTTGCAAAAACTTTGTCTTGCATTGTTGGTCATGCGATATTTCTCATTAATATGCCCTGCCATAACCATGAATATCGATTTTATATCAATAATTATTATTTTTTCGAAATCTGAAGTAGACATTGACCTTCCTCATGCTTTGAAGGTCATGTATGCGAAATTTCATCAAGATCGGAATAAAACTGTAGATTTGTATAAAAAACGTACACACAGACCCACCCACAGACCCACAAACATCCTTCTTTATATATATAGATTTCAATTTGTAATAAGGCATAGAATTCCTGTTATTCAGGCTTTACTTAAAAAGAAAGTTCTTAGTACTTAACAATTTCTTGAAAATCTTTAAAAATGATCAGTAACTGGAGATAATGCAGAGTTAGCAGACTATTGAGAAAGAGTGCAAAGATGACAGAGGAAGCACTCCTTTAGCTCCGTGCTGTATTGAGCAAATGGTAAGCATGTCAGTAGAAGAATCGGCGATCGCTAGACTACACAAAGAGATGAATGGCCAGGTTTTGATTCAAGACATCGAGAGAAGAAAGGGAATTGCAACAACATCAAGTGTACATCTAAAGTAAGATTACGTGAGTAAGAAATTATTTAGACTTGCAGTGGCATCCTTGGAGAGGTCCATCCATTGTGAGCCTTTAAAAAAAAAATTTTCAAATTTTTTTCATTAAGAATTTTTACTGTATTAATTCTAAGCGTTTTCATGTGTTTATTTTTAAGATATTTCAAATATTATTCCAAAAAAAAAGTCCGAGCCACGCCGGGGTTATCACCTATCTTATTTGGTAGCACAGCAGATCCAAACATTTCCTAAAAAAGCATTTTGACTATATTCTGTGGGAAAGTGTATATTTTGGAAACTGAGATGCTGATAATGCGATGACTGAACGTTCGTTTCCAAGAATTATTGATAATGAGCATAAAGTGAAGATGCAGTGACAGAACATTAATAAGGCAGCGTATATTGATTCAGCATAGGAGTCACGCGTGTCTCCCTTGAGCTCCCTATCAAACGTCCAGACAAGTGGCAAAAATTTATGTGTCTGGAAAAGAAAGAGAAAGAACGAGTATTTGTCATACAGGGTGATTCAGTCAATTTATGACCATTTCAGTACTATGATTTATTGACCCATTAATGTTTACAAACTTAGCATTTCATTATGATATTTTAGGCAGTTCGGAGTTATTATTCCCGTGGAAAAGTCTTGATATGCTCAATGTGGCCACCACGAACGTTTTGAACTGCTCGCAGCCGAATGGTGAAGTTGTTCATAACTCTATCCAGGATTTCTGCATCCACAAGGATGCAGCAGTCGACGATGCTTTGTCGCAGCTGGTCTAGGGTTTTTAGTGTTGTAGTGAACACACTGTCTTTAAGGAACCCCCATAGATAAAAATCAAATGGATTTAGGTCAGGACTCGTAGGGGACCAAAGAATGCCACCCCCAAATCGATCTGGAAACCTGTTTGAAATGACATGATTTCCGAATTTCTGATTGAGAAAGTCTAGCAGTTCATTAGTGGTGTGAGGCCTAGCCCCATCCTGTTGAAACCATTGATGTCGAAGCGGTATACGCCTCCTTCGCAGCTCGGGGATGAAGAAGGTTTCCAACATGTTAAGTTAAGCCTGTGACGTTATGGTGCCCTCAAAAAAGAACGGACCAATGATGCCTCTTTTGGAAATAGCGCACCAAGCCATAACTTTTCGTGGATGAAGAGGTGACTTATGGATCTCAAGAGGGTGCTGGGAACCCCAAAAACGAACGTTGTTTATTAACGTCACCTGACAGATGGAAGAAGGCCTCATTGACACCCACAGGTTGCCAGCAATGTCCTGATTGGCTTCCATTTCTGCTCCAAACTCCATCGCAAATTGTTGTCGCTTCTGTCTTCCAGTGTCTGTAAACTTCTGATAAACATGGATCTTATATGGGAATAGGTGTAAATCCTTTCTCAAAATTCGCCACGTTGTGGTATACGACAGCGTTTCTTCAATGGATAGGCGGCGAACAGATTTTTTGGTAGGGGAATCGACCAACCTTGTGCGAACATTTTCGACAACTTCGGCCGTTCGAACACGAGCTTCGCTCCCGCCTTTTTTCTTGCCTTTAACACATCCAGTGGCACGAAATTGCTTGACAAAATCCGTGATTGCTTGCCTGCCTGGTGCGTCTCGACACTTATACTCCTTCCGGAACTTTCTTTGCATGGTTAAAGGTGACTTTGTCTCGAAATACCATTCGACAACCTTGCATTTCTGCTCTGTTGATAAAGCGGGCGCCATTTTTCAACAATACGATTTTCATGCAGCGCCGTTGCAACAATACAAACTCCAACTATTTAGAAATTCGATATGGCGCTCATGTTCTTTCAATTGTTTATCCCTAATGCAGGTCATTTGAGTGAAATGGTCAGAAATTGACTGAATCACCCGGTAGAAACTCTGCAACTAAAACAGAAAAAGTTATATGGGCGTTTGAAACATCTGAACAACGGGAGTTTCAAATAGAGCAATAGGTTATAAGAGCTTCTGCGTCAAGGGCAAGAAAAACTTGAGTCTAAAGTATCTGGTGATGCTCCGCAGTGGTGAGGCAAGTCAAGAAAAGTTTAAAGTCCCATTATATCACCTAGACTTCCTGTTTTTCGTATTTTTTAGTAGAATGGATAATCCCTTTGCTCTTTGTTGTATTGATTGAGTTATTATTTAACCAATTGGGAGTTGTAATTTAAGTTTTTGAGATTGTTGTCTTTACCTACAAGCGTAATTATCCCGTGCAACGCCGGATACCACTGCTAGTCTTATATATTGTTAATCATTTCAGTTTTGATCATTTATTTAAACTGTTCTACTGATAGGTATTGATTAACAAATTAACCAATTAATTACTTAACTTACTTAACTCAGTAAAACGATGCACCAAAGTTTTGATGTGAGGAAATCTTGATTTTTTATTGTAAATACTGAATTATCTTTGAGCTTTAAAATTAAGAAGAAAAATCATTGCCAAAGGATTTATGAATCGAAGGTAGACTCTAGAAAATTCAACCTGCATGTTTTTTGCATCACATTAGCTAAGGTCACTAAAGTAAATGTCGATTGAAAATTTTCAATTTATCCTAACATTTTATTAAGAAAAATGCCTCAAAATAAAGTCATTCCACGAGAAATCAACCAGCTGAGGTTGCTTGACTCTTTTATATTTTTGAAGTGAAACTTCTTATGCAGCGACAACAACTTGGGGAGTAAAATGCTTAGAATGAAACATTTTTCGCATTATGGAAATGACATAGCTTTCCAACAAACGGAAAACACTGATTTTTAACATCCGAGATGGAGCGTGACTGCCGAGAGAGAAGGCCTCTACATTGAAATGTAATACATTGCAGGGTTGCATGTAGCAAAATGGCAGGGCAGGGAAATGAACAATAATTAGGTCACATTTGGTCAGAAAGTAGGGCAAGTCGGGGACATAAGCGCACATTATAATGGTTAGTTTAAATAAATCCAACGAAAAAGGGCAGGGTGCGTTCAGAAAGAGCAGGGCGCATTGAATAAAGGCAGGGTGCCGTGCCCTTCTATTCCAGCCTAGATGCAATACTGCATTGTTACTGCATCATCATAGATAGTCCAAATGCAGGGCTTATTATTATTATTGTAGTTATTATGTGAATATGTGAATCAAACTGAGAGTTCGCGCGCCCAAAACAAGTGTAGAACGCATGAGAGCGTATAGAGCTCGTTAACGAACTGAAGAAGCAATTCCAAACAAACTAACAAAAAAACATAAAACGGAAGCTAAAAAATCTATAGGACGCGTACGAAATTTTTGAGCTCGTAAAGGACAGCAGTTGAAATTAAATCTGCCATATACATCTGCAAAAAACAAAAAATACCAGTAGATAAGGACTTGATCGGGTCGCATATTAATGAGGTGGGCGTGACCCGATTTCAACCAATCAGCGTAATAACCACTGGCGTAATTATCCATGTAATTTTCAAAAGCCCGTTAACTGTCCACCGTGTTTCCACCATTCAAGGGAAACCGGTTCATAGGTCTAGCCTGTGACACGACCCCGGACCGTCGCCCTGCTCGCAGGATAGCTAGGTTAATGCACGTTTGGGCGAGTCAACCTCGAAACAAAGCGCTGCCTACGTTATTTTATGCAATGAAACCCTCTGAAACCTAACTTGGTAGCACCATCTGTAATATTGATAATTACGGCAGTGGTTAATTGAGTGCGGCGTTTATTATCTACTGGGTAGCACTTGTGTGATGGTAAACAGGAGGTAGCGCTTATTTGGTGAGTGGTACTTGTTCACTCTTTTACGGTAAGTTGTTCTTGGTGAATGATGTTATTGTTAGTGTTCCGAAACTGTAGTGCGTCGAGTCAATGCATGACTGTCTGTCTCTTTGTGTTTTATGTAGCCTTTTTTTTTTTTTTTTTTTTTTACAACACATAAGGTTTTACTTTTTAAATCACTTCGATTTTATCCTGACACGAGCCGAATTTAACAACTTGAAATTACATCGAGATGGAAAATTGTTATCGCAGGTTTAATCCGAGTCTGGAAAATGTATTCGCGGATCTACATGTCGACAAGAATCTGCATTCGGGAAATTACATCTCTGCCATTTTTTGGGTACGTGAAAATACGCAAAGACAAGAAATTGCATTTGCGGATTTACATGTCGGGAAGAATTTCCATTCACGAAATTACATCGCCGACCTTTTTTTGTCTTCACGAAATTAGGCGCTACCCTAGAAATTGCGTATGCGGCTTTACATGTTAGCAAGAATTTACATTCACGAGATTACATCTCCGACCGTTTTGCGTACACGAAATTAAACACGACAAAGTTACTAACGCAACAAAAAGTTACTTATACAGCGACAATTTACTATAGCCGCATTCGGATGAATTGATGATTATATAATTTTTTATTAACGACGTGAGATGTTACACCATGTGTCAAATGATGGTTTCTTAACCCTTAGAAATAATTTATGGATGTTGAGTACAAGCCTTACCGTTGATAAATAACGCCTTGGATGAAGACGTGATTATTGCAAGTACTTTGCTTTGTTTATGAAAGTGATGACTGCTGACTTTGTTTGTTTGTTTGGAGTTTGGTTGAGTGCTTGAATTTGCAACTTTTACACTGTTGAAACTCTTAAACGAACAAATACATGTGGTACCAACGTCAGATTTGAATTGTTGGTAACGAATTTAGAATGTAAAAGTTAGATAAATTCGGGATGGTTTTCTGTATTACATTTCAAACCTTCACTATGGCTGAACAAATGACACCGTATATGAAAGTATGAAACCTTAGTTTGTGCAAGAAGTGCATGAGATGACTGCCATAAGAATAGTTTGCACTGAAGAGGCAGACCGTATTTTGCTTATCAGTTAAAGGTATCTTTTGTTTTGTTTTTTTTTTGGTTTATATATTTTTAAATCGAACGTAATTGTGATATGCACCATAAAATGAATACCTGTCGTATTTCTTACTGTCCATACATCTGTGTTTGGTGTTGTGAACGAAATCATGTTTTTCAACTGTGATGTTGACATAGTGCATGTTAAAACCTTAACTACGCTGTTGTGTAAAAATGTTGAGACCTTTGACTTTGGAGAACGTTTGCTACTGTACGACACCTGGGCTGTCAAAACAAGATATTTACTTTGTCACACACCCACGACTACCTCAGAACGTAGACGGACTAGAGAGTTTGTAGCTAAGCATTTCCAATAGTGTTTGTTGGCGTTTTCACATCAGACCTGTGTTTCGTAACCTCCAGAACTGTTGATCTGGTGTTGAAGCTTTCAGAATAGCAAGAATTGCTATCATTTGGTCATAGTTAGTAATAACTATACAACATTTTGGATAAATGAGGCTTTGCTATAAAGGAGTTCTACCAGCCCTGTCGTGAATAGATTCACACTCGGGTGCGGAATTACAACCGTACAACACCATAACAGTAATGTGTGACAGTGTTTGGCAATTCAAGGAAATGCATGTAATGTTTTCAATCTTTAGATAACAAGCTAATCCAACAAAAAACCAACCAACCAACCAACCAACCGACCAGCCAACCATCCGAGCGAAAAACTTTTAAATTTTTAGAACATTTTGACTTAATGAATGAATGAAAAATTTTGGGCTGAAAAATCAGTATATGTATGCATGCAGAATCACTGAAAAATCACAAAAACTTTTTAGCGTGAACATTTATCGTATCAGCTGCCGACTTAGGTACCGGTGGCTGCAGCGTATGTTGTACTTGAGCAACGTGGTTACCCCTACCCCTGCATAGTTGATGAAATGAAAGGCCTTAACGAGGCGAAATACTAGTGAAACTAATGGAGAAACGTATTTCACATAACCCGAGCGGTAATCACAAAGACGTTATAGCGTGGATTACCGCAAGCGTTTAACGTAACAGATGACGACTTACATGTCAACCAACTCGGTAAATATACTACTTGAATTACGGGCATAAAACATGGTGCAGGACGCGAAGACACTTTAGCGCAAACATTTATCATATCAACCGCCGATTTAAGTGATGGTTACCGTGGTGAACGTTATACTCGAGCAACTTGGTTACCTCCTGCCCACTCAAATATGTCGAAATGAAAGACATTAATGATGCGAAATACTAGCAAAACTAAAGGGAAACGTATTTCACATAACATGCCTGGAAATCACAAAGAATTTTTAGCGTGGCTTAGTGCGAACGTTTATCCCATCAGATGCCTGCTTAGATGACATCCAACGCAGCCAATGTCATGTTTGAGTTATGCGGTAACCATTGCGTACGCTTTTTGGCGAAAAAATAAAACACTTTAATGAGTCGAAAACCCGTCGGCCAAATTGGATAGTATTTTTTTTTATTTGGTTTAGCGTGGCTTAGAGCGAACGTTTTATCACATCAGATGCCGACTTAGATGACACCCAATGCAGCCAATGTCATGTTTGAGTTACGTGGAAACCATTGCGTATGCGTTTTGGCGAAAAATAAAACACTTTTAATCAGGCGAAAACCAGTCAAACAAATTGGACAGCTTTTTTATTTGGTTTACCGTGGGTTATTGTGAACGTTTATCGCATCAGATGGCGACTTAGATGCCATCCAGTGTGGCTAGTGTAATACTTGAACAACGCGGTAACCATTGAAACTCATTTCCTGAAAAAGAAACACTTTAACGAGGTGAAAAAATCAGTGGATCTAAAGGTGGGGCAACTCGTATGAACCAAAAACAAACGTATTTCATACCTGTCAATCATAGGTCAGTCTGGCACCAAAAGTCGTAAACAGCTTTTAATGACATCAAAAATTGTAAAAACTACGGTAAAAAAAGAAAAGAATAGGAAAACGAGTTTTGACCTTAACACTATGTGTATAACAGGTTAAAAAAACGGGGCTTGACCGAAAAAATGTGGACCCTAGAGTCACAGAGAAACGAACTCAGACCATCACTCAACCAGTGAATGCTAACCTCATGTTCTACCCACTGGTTGAACAGTAAAATGTCATAGTGATATTTTAACCTAAATTTAACTTAAAGCACGTATAGAATAATACCTATATTACACTATCCCTGTACGCCCTAAAAAAAAGAGTAAACATTGAGTGAGTGGGATAAAATTATTTAAAATACAAACAACAAACGGAACAATCAGAACACAGAAATCATAGAGAGTAGAAGAAAATTAAACATACATAGTGAGAAACGGTGTTTATAAAGTTTGCGATATCAATCCGCTAATTTAGCAGCCCGGGGTTATCAGTAGTCAACTGAAACAATGTGCCAACAAAATTTACGAAGAGGCAGAGTTTAATTAGCCGAATAACCCTTGAAACTAATGAGGCAACATACACTCTATGATCAAAAATATCCGGACACCCCTCACAGATCATTGATTGGCCCAATGTCACATGATAATAACTTGCACATCATTTAAATAGCTTCCCACACCTTCAGACACAACTCTGCTTGGACATTGGCAAAAATGGGTCGTTCGGCAGAGCTCAGTGAGTTCCAACGTGGAACCATCGTTGGATGTCACCTATGCGGCAAGTCCGTGCGTGACATTTCCAGCCTTCTTCAGATACCCAAGTCAACAGTAGGCGATGTCATTATGAAATGGAAGACCCGGGGATCAACAACAGCTCAACAACGAACCGGTAGACCCAAGAAACTAACGGACAGAGACCGTCGAGTGCTTCGTCGTGTCACCCGCAGCAACCGGAAGTCCTCGGCGGAAAACATTGCCACAGAGTTTCGAAACGCCTCTGCAAATGATGCCAGTACCATGACAATTCGTCGGGAACTGCACACGATGGGATTCCATGGCCGTGCTCTGCCCACAAGCCCCACATCAGCAGGATCAACGCCAAGCGACATCTGGAGTGGTGCAAAGCCCACAGAAACTGGACAATGGACCAATGGAAACGTGTAATGTGGACAGACGAATCTCGCTACACACACTGGCAATCCGATGGACGAGTTTGGGTTTGGTGCATACCTGGAGAACACTTCTTACCTGAGTGCACAGAGCCCACAGTCAAGTTCGGAGGAGGAGGAGTCATGGTGTGGGGCTCATTTTCATGGTACGGACTGGGCCAGCTCGTTCCTGTGCAAGGAATCATGAACTCCGACCGTTATCTGAATGTTTTGGACAACTGTACACTTCCAACGTTGTGGCAATTTTTCGGAAACGGGCCATTTCTCTACCAACACGACAATGCTCCGTGCCACAAAGCGAGGCTTGTAAAGCAGTGGTTTGCGGACTCAGGGGTCGAAGAAATGGGTTGGCCGGCACAAAGTCCCGACCTCAATCCTATAGAGAGTCTGTGGGATGAATTGGAAAGACGCTTGCGGGCCAGATCACATCGGCCAACTTCTGTACCTGAACTGATTCTCGCTCTTCGGGAGGAATGGAGGAACATTCCAGAAAGTACCTACCAACATTTGGTGGAAAGTCTTCCGCGAAGGGTGGAAGCTGTGATTCGGGCAAAGGAATGTGCAATGCCCTATTGATTTCCAAGAAATCGTGGCTAGAGCGCAAACGTGCATGTGTCCGGATATTTGTGATCATATAGTGTATTTCACATACCCTAACTGGAAGGCACGACTATTTTTTAACACGGATTACCTCAAAACGCAGTTAGTAGGGGATCTGCAACCCTGTTCATGCCAAACACCGCACACACAACCCGAGTGGCTGAGAACAGTTATGTACAAATTTGTTTATAGGAACCCACTGCTTACACCTTTACGTATACTGTTGAAATAACAACAGCAAAGAAGATAAAATATCCTAAGTTTCGGCCCAAAAGTAAAAAGAATAGTTGAATTGAAGAATTGACAACTGTGTTTAATTAATTTCAGGAGAGCAATCTTTTAACAATATCAGTTAATCTGCTGCTGCTGTCGAAATGTATAGACAATGTTAGTACGAATGCACGCGCAAACCTCTGGTGAACCGTAACGGTAATAAACGTATTTGAACGTTCACCAACGCCGAGAGTAAATGAAATCATAATAAAAAATCGGAGAAACTTAAAAGAAGAGGTGCGGATGGTTGTCTTAACCCGTGCGAACCCCTAACATTAATAGGAAAACGTGTATTTGAACTATGCCTCAGCTCACGTCACCCTTACTGCACCCTGTTGATGGTAAGAAATCAGCACAGAAAAACAGAAAAAATAAATAAATAAATAAATAAATAAAAATACGTGCAAGTGTGACTTGTGTCAAAAGAGAAACGGAATTGTAGCATAAACATTGTATAATTGTATGCGTTGACAAATACCCCTGAGGAAAAGATGTCATTTAGCATTTGTATTTACGAGATATTAAGGAAGAAGAAACCTTGAAAGAGAGAGAGAGAGAGAAAGAGAGAGAGAGAGAGAGCTGAAGCTAAGGTGTTAACCATATCGAATTGAAACAAAGAGAAATGCTGCATTTTTAACGATCACAGCAAATCATTTCAGACATATATTAGTAATGAGAAACCCGTATAACCTCGATAGTGTTGAAAAACAGGAAAATTTGTAATTTTAAACACACAATTTTAGCTTAAATTCACATACAAGCAACAACTCACTAAGAGGTAGGGCATGTCGGCTAACAATGGAACCCTTGAAAGACAATTTTCTTTTTTCAAACAGACTCACGTGGACGGAAACGCAAGAATACCAAACAGTAAATTGATGTTAAAGAGAACGAAAAACTTTGATTAAAACAAAATTTCAGTCGAAAGAGTAACAAGGCCCAAACGAATGCAACTGCATCTAGTCAGATTGGGGTCACCGATGGATAGATAGGCACGCTATTATCTGTCTATTGGTGCTATCATTACATTAACCCTTTTTAGTCAACAAAGCAGTGTGTTGCTAAAAGCAACCTTTGGTGTTCACAGTTGCATGCGGGCATTGTTTGAGTCGGTTCACAATGCGTTTGCCACGCCAAGTGCGGGCAGAAATTAGGAGGAAGGATGTGTAAGCGAATGAGCGACCTGCTTATATAATAGACCTATGAGCTACTAAAACCAAACGAGGAAAGTGAAGACCTCAAACTCTCCCCCTATCTTACAATTTCGCTGTCTTGCCAACTAACAAAACAGCCCAAAAAAACCAAACAAAAGAAGAAAAAAAAGAGTAATGAAGCCTGCATTAATAAGTAACACAATTGACCAATGCCCCTCAAAAATGTGAACTTGTAATACTTTAAAAGCGAAATTTGCACTTAAACGTTTATTATGCAATGCAGATTAACGTAGAAAATTTAACATTTGCATGAGCCGAAATACATTAAAAGTAAAGTCAGAATTTTGTTTTATTTTATTTTATTTTTTAGCACGTTAGTTAAAATTATAGGGAATAAAAGGCAATCAGTAAATAGTAACTAAAAACTGAAAACCACTAAACATTTCATCATCATCATCAATATTATTTGTAATTATTTTTATGAGAAATCAATGCAAAACAGAAAACACAGAGATATGGAAATGTGGAGATAAATTTTCCAAGGTAACGAATGACCGCGAGAGCTAAGAAATGAACAAGTCCTACCGGACATGTGAAACAATAATGCTATTGTATTAAAATTGAAACACTGCATTTTACATTAGCAAAATGCGGCAACCCTATGGAAGAGACAAGGATTTTTAGCTTAGATTAGCGTGAGCCTTGATTACAGCTGTTGTCGCCGCTGTTCACGGCTCGGATACACTAGGCTTCGTACGGCCTGTGGGATAAGAATTACGTACACTTTTATAAATAGGACAGGCTTTAATTTAGTCGGGAAAAAAGCACGAAAACGAATGGGGGAACACCAATGCATCATAAGCAAAACGGATATCCATACCTGTGCTAGAAAATGCAAGGAATTTTAGCCCGGAATAGCTTGAACACTGACCGTAGTGTCAAACGGTGCTGTACTCCTCGCGAACACGCTAAGCCTAGCTCTGCCGAATTGTGTGATAACTAGTACGTACGTTTTTGTTTTGTTAATACGACAGATTTTAATTAGATGAAAAAACTCTGAAAGTAATGTGAAAACGTCAATGCAACACAAACAAACGTATTTCAAATACCCTGAATGTCAGATACATAGATTTTTAGCTTGAATTAGCCTGCGCGTCGAAAGTAGCGACTGCCGTCGCTGTACACCGTTATTAGGCCTCGTGTGAACACCTCGACATCAACTGTGTGCAAATATGTTAGCGGGAGAGAATTTAATTAGGAGAAAAACAAAAACAAAACGATGAAAGAGCAGGGTAACCCTAACAAAGTACAGAAAAACATATCACATATATCTTTGGCTGAAGACAGTGTTTTTAAGCAAACACAAACACGTGAACAATGCAACCATGAACGAACGCGCTGAACAACAATGCCCCAGCGTCCGTGGCCTAGCAGCCAGGACCATCCATGCTTGAGCACACACAGTTGCTACATCTATCACCTTGCAGCACATGGTAAAAGGGCAGTGAAACGAACATACACCCCCATGACAAACCTTTAAAAGTAAAAATCAGTGTAATTAAACAGAAAAACAAGCCATCGAGGACGCGCCATTGAGAAAGCATGCCCGAGAAGCAACTTGGACGTGAGTGTCTACCCCTGGAATCACGATGCTCGCATACGCGAACGTCATCAACTCGTGAATTGTAGAGTGACGCAAAACGAAAGCACAGTCCACGTACAGCCTTTATTAAGTAAAAATTATAAAATTCAAACTGTAAAACAAACCAACAAGCGCGCGACTTTGAGAACTTAACGACTTGTGACGAGTAATGTTAAATCATAGCATGTGACCATAGCCTTAAATTGAATACAGACTTTTTGCACTATAAAGAGTACGAAGCATATCACTCTCGTATCCTAATACCATAAGTGAACAGAAAAGTTGTATACTGTATGAGAGAGAGAGGGAAAACAATTTTTAGAATACAATTTTAAACAACATTTTGCAAACTTGTATTGGTTATGTAGGAGGAGGGAGAAAGAGAGTGAGAGAGAGAGGGGGTGGGTGACTGAATATCGCAGGGTGGGGAATCAAACAACGCGTTTATCAACCTCTGTGAGCCAAAGTTGTGCAAATTTGTATAGAGAGAGAGAGAGAGTCAAGTATGCCTCAGCAACATTGAGAAATGTTAAATTTGTATTTTTATTTAACATTTCAACTAGGTTCAACCCTGAGAAGAAAAAACAACCCTTCATGCGAGCAAAGGCAATCAGTGAGAGACGCAAAAATGAAAATAAAACAAATTTCAAACAGCCTAGCTTTAAAATAAGCTAAAAAGTTAGTGAATATGACCCTTTCATCAGGTTGTGTGACCTAGTTGTATTTATAAGCAATTATATGAGAGTTCAGACAGCATTAGTCCCTACTCAGATGCACACTTGTCAATTGAAACAATGTAGCCATTCGTTGAAAATTAAAAACAAAACAATACACCTTGAAACAGCAGTCGTTTTATTTAGAAGAAACTGTAAAAGAGCTTGGAAAAAATTTGGTTACCCGAGAAACAATAGTGAATTAGTAATTAAGTGATCAATTTGAGGTGCCAGTATACCAACCCCTACCCATTTAGGTGGGTATTTAAGGGTTTCAACAGGTGTTCACTTGTAAGACAGAATCACCTAAGTGGATTTTGCTGAGAGCATCAGGACCCCTCTTATCTGCCACGCTGGTGCTTAGCACCAGCACCAAGGGTACATCAGAGGATTATGAAATTAATTTTATTTCAGCCTTAGGCCACCTGAATATGGCTGCCATCACGTGATTACCATCAGAGAAGGGTGTGCACAACAAGCTGTGTCGCCCTCTGGTGTCAAAACCCCCAAATAAGACCACACCCAAAACAGAGGACTAATGCCCAAAAAAAGACCACACCCAAATAAAGACCAACGCCCAAAAAAAGACCACACCCAATAAAGACCACACCCAAAACAGAGGACCAACACCCAAAACAGGTTGAACGCCTGTGACGTCAGGAAGAGGGGATGGAGGGGGTTGGGTGGTCACGTGACACGAAACCTGGGGGGGTGGAGGGGGTGGGTGGTCACGTGATACGAAACCTGCACGCTGATTGGTTGAACGCCTGTGACATCAGGAAGGGGGGTGGAGGGGTGGGTGGTCACGTGACGCGAATACTGAACGCTGATTGGTTGAAATCGGGTCACGCCCACCTCATTAATATGCGACCCGATCAAGTCCTTATCTACTAATACCCTATATATACCACATAGCACCACGCTAAAAAGTAATTTTAATAAAATAATGCAAAGCGGCGATGCATAGTGGATTTGTGCAGTCGGTCGTTTGGTGTTGGTATTTTTTTCGGATTTTTTAAATTTGACTTCAGATTCGGATAGATCATCGAAAATTAGAATAGGAATGTCCCTAACCTCCATCTCTTTACCTTCATCGAAAAAATTGAGTTTAAAATTTGAAAGTTAATTAATGTTACTTAATAAAAACGTTATTCTGTCCGTCATCATTGAATTTCCCCCACTTCTGACCAAACCATAAGAGTTATCTTTATGAACCAAAAAATGCTCTATAGTCTATCTTAATAAAAACATTATTCTGTCCGTCATCATTGACTTTCCATTATTTCTGACCAAGCATAAGACTTACCTTTATGAAACAAAAATTGTTCTATAGGTTGATAATAGACAATTAAAATGCATTTAAGTTTAAAAAAATAGTGACTTTAGGTTTAGTCAAGAAATGCCAAATTCTTCACATTTTTTCAATTTAAAAGGAGGTTTTTAAGATATCTCGACAAAATAAAAAAGTGAAATGTAGCTTCTAATTAATTCTATTCATCGATTTGAAGATTTTAAGAACTGTTGATGGAGTATTGTGTTCAACTTTTGTTGAAGCAGCAAGACAATGAGGCATTTTTCAAAATGAAGAAGAATGGGAAAAATGTTTATGAGACGCTATTATCTTCAACACATCATTTCAATTTAGTTTTTGTTCTTTTATCTTCGTATTTTTTCACCATCAAATGCAAAAGGTTTATGGGAGTAATACAAACAACCAATGTTGTCGATTATTGAAGAGATGCTGCATTCAATTATTCTAACCACAACATTTCTTCATTTCTGAAGCAACATAGTCTTAATTGCACTTCTTTCAATCTACCAGAGCCAACTGGGCAGCCAATTGAGTTAGTAATTTTTAATCCAACTGAAAAGAGAAGAGAAGCAGAAGGACTCATTCCAATTTTAAATACTCAACAAAGAGCTGCTTTCGAAAGGATCACTCAATCAGTTTACGATGAAAATGCCACAACTCGCTTATTATATCTTGATGGACCCGCTGGTTCTGAAAAAACCTATCTTTACATGGTGGAAAGAAAGGATGGTGTGTGCTTCTAAATTACTCACCGTTTTGCGCATGACGTCATGTGGATGCAAAATACATTCCTAACCATAATATTTAATTTCGTTCATCCATGGTAATCTTTTCTTAAAAGAAAAAAATTTTTTTTTAAAAGTTTCTAATACTGTGCTATCCTTTCTCCCTTATGAATTTTTAAAACCTTTTATTTTTAAATATTAAAGTAGTAAGGCACCACTCCTGGCGGAAAGGGGGGAGGCACGTGCAACCCTTTTCTTGGAGTTCAAAGGGTTAAAAGGTGCTAAAGGGTTAATTTTCCATCGTTTTTTAATTTTTTTGACGTATTTTAATGATTGATTTTATTGAATTGATTGATTGATTTTATTGAATATTAATGAGTATTGATTGATTTTATTGATGGGTATTGACAGATCTTACATACCAAGAACCTAAAGGGTTGGTTGGAATTTCATTCCAAATTACCAAAGGGTTGGCTGGTATCCAAAGGAATTGACAGGTTTTTGATGGATTGTGGGTGTGGTTAATGATAAATGGCTTTTTTTGAATTCGGCCTAATGACCAGGTAACCAAAAAAAGGGTTATACATCGAAATTTGGGGGATGGCAAATAATCTGGCCCATCACATTCGTTTTTACCTAATTACTAATTTTCTATTGTGTTTAGAATCACCGGATTTTTTTTTTATTTTTTCCTTAACTACTCTTCCTAATTAACATTATTGATTCAAGGTGCACAGGTTTGTGTTTTCATTGTTTTTTAATTCGCACCTTCTATTTACCTTCCTTTTAAATACTCATGTTCGCATCCATTGCTTTTTATTTATTTACCAGACATGGAACAAGTCTATTTTCAACCTGAAGCCCAGCAGGGTTTGTTGGTGTTTGTAGTTTAACTATACAAGCAAACCAGTCAGAAAAAGAAACACGTGATTGGTTAAGTGGTGTTCCACTTTAAACGTTACATAAACCTATTAGACATCGCTACCCTCGTAACCGCATGCGTGTTTTTGCACTGTACGATTAATTTCAAGTAGATTTAGTAGACCTATGCAGTTTGTCAAAGCAGAATGATGGGTATAATTTCTTCTCACATGCATCGATGTGTTCTCGCGTTTTGCGTGGGTTGTTCCTTTAAAATCCAAGACGGGTCCCGAACTTCAAAAAGCTTTTCAAAAAATCTTTACAGAAGGGCAAGTACCTCTAAAAATTAATAGTGATAAAGGTAAAGAATTTCTAAATAAACACGTTCAAGATTATTTTAGACGACTCGATATTATATTCTTTGTCACAGAGTCGGATTTAAAAGCAGCAACGGCTGAGCGTTTTAACCGTACCTTAAAGGGGTGAATGTTTAGGTTTTTCACTTGCTCCAACAAACAACATTACATTGATGTCTTACCTGCTACTGTTGAAAGCTATAACAATCGTGTTCACAGATCTTTAGGTATTGCACCAGTTGATGTGAACGCTCGTAATGCATCGACCTTGTGGATGAAGCAACGTCTTTATTACAATTCGGCACCCCATACGACACCAAAATTAAAAATTGGTGACGTTGTACGCATTTCAAGAGTTAAAAATATATTTGGACAGAGGAAGTGTTTTCTGTGTCAAAAGTTATTATGCGAAAACTTGTAGTGTATAAAATTAAAGATTATAATGCCGATGAGATTGCAGTTGTGTTTTATGAGCAAGAACTACAACGAATAAAAAACCCTGAAGTGTTTGTCATCGAAAGGGTATTAAGATGGAGAAGGAGAGAGGGTGTGTGAGAGGCACTCGTTAAATGGCACAATTACCCCGACAGTATGAATAGTTGGGTACGTGAAAATTATCTTTTAAACCTATGACAAGCTGTTTCACTTATCAGTCGCGCAGTTGATTTTGTCAACATGTACGAAGAGTACGATTTCTACGTTACACTTCCGTCCAACACGCAATCGGGCGTTGGAAAATATGTTAATACAACAGCTCATTTTTACATCCGGTTACCACGCACATTACAATTCAAAGGTCAGTGAGAAGTCGGTTTGACTGAAGTTCATTTCCCAGCACTTTTCAAGAATATTACATCTGTTAACAACAGTTTTACCATAGGTATTCAGAATTTTATGATTGAGAAGCAAGTCACACTTAAGATTGCTAAACCCGTCGAATCACCCACTCTTAAAGAGTTTGCACACCGAGTGGATACAGCGTTACAAGCCTATTTGAAGGATTAATTTTAAATTTAAATGTGTGTGTAGTCTCCTTTTATTGGGAAAAATCGTAAAATAAAATTTAATAAAAACAAAAATAAAGTCACCAATCTTGAAAAACGATGGAAGAAACTTGTGAGATGGAAGAAAACTTAAACGATGTAGTCTATTAATTGTTGTTGATTGTAGAAATAAACTTAGTCTATTGAGGATGTAGATGAAGTCTTGTGAAGATAGTAGAAAACGATAATCTTGAAGGAAGTGTTGGTTTCGAAATACAGATGAAATTTTGAAGAGGGTGATCCAAATATTTGGGATAAAATATATATAAAACCGACGGATATTTCTATTTGATCAGTAGAAATATTGATCAGAATATTTCGAGAATATTTCTATTGATCAGTAGGATAAAACATTTTTGAATGGTGAAAACAGTTGAAATAAGAATTTAACAATTGATAAGAAAAACAATTGATATAAAGATGATGAAGCTAAGTTGGTTGTAACTGTTGGTTATGATTGTTGGCTATTGTATACTAGGGTAATTGTTGTTTAAAAGTAGTGTCCATTTATTGTTTATCTCTATTGATGGCTTGGCTAAATTTTTGCTATTTGTAATGATATTTATTGTTTCTTTAATTAATCTTTTTTTATAATTTTCTTCTTTTCCAATGATTTTTGTATTATTCCTATCTGGTGTGTGGTTTTCTTTGATACAATGATTTACTAAATGGTTGTTTTTGTCTTTGTGGCGAAGTGCTCTTTCATATTCTTTTAATCTTATTTCTAATTGTCGTTTAGTTTGACCTGTGTAGATATGTTCACAATTTTTACATGGTATTTGATAAATCATATTTCTAGTGTTCCATTTTTCTTTATTATTTTGACTTATTTCTTTGAAATCGATATTTGTGTTATTATTTTGATTGATTGTTGTTTTTAGGTTGGTGGTGGTTATTAATGTTTTAGTAATGTTATTTGTTATTTTGGGTATGATTTTTATGTTTGGTATTTGTTCTAATATTTTTTTCTGTTTGTGGAAAATTTTATTATTATATTGTATTGAATATCTTTTTTGTTGTTCTTGTTGAATTGGTATAGTTTTTGTTGTATTGTTTGTAAACGCATCTATTAAAATTTTGTCTATTAAAGTTATTGGATATTTGTTTTTTATTAGGTTCAGTTTAAGTTTTTTTAAATTTGTAGGAATATATTTCGGGGATGTAGGATTTTTTATTCTTTGTAAATATTGTTTAATAGTGTTAATTTTTTGGTGTGTGGGTTTTTGTGATAAGTAATGTGGTATGTTGTTACTTTTTGTTGGTTTTTCATATATTTCAAAATCAAGATTATTTTCATTTTTTATAATATTTATATCTAAAAATGTGATACGGTTGTTGGTCATGTTGTTGTGTGTAAATTTTAAAGGATATCGTTCTTCTAATAGATGTATTAATATTTCTATTGGTTTGTTTGTTATGACTAGGATGTCATCTACATATCTCATCCATATTTTTATGTGTTGTTTAGTAAATTGTGCTCTATGTTATTTAAATAGATGTTGGAAAGAATTGGTGATAATGGGCTACCCATGGGTAAGCCTTCAATTTGTGAATAAATTTTTTCATTGAATTTTTATTGATTGTTGGTGAAACATAGATTTATGGATTGTATGATTTTTAGTACTTTTGTGTAAGGTAATTTTGTTTTTAATTGATTTTTTATGATGTTGAGAGTTGGTATGATTGGGATGTTATCATACATAGCTGTTATATCTATAGTATAAATTTTGTCTTCATTCTGTAATTTTAGTTTTTCTAATGTTTGTTTGGCTAGTGTTGAGTTTTTTATTGTGTAATTAAATTCAAAAAAATTTTTTAAATAATTATCTAGAAATTTTGCTAGTTTGTAAGTTGGTGATTTTTTGGTGGAGGTTATGATTGTTATGGCATTCCCTTCTTTGTGTATTTTTATTACTCCATAAATTGAATTTGGTGATGTTTCTACTGGAATTATTTGTTTTTGTTGTTCTTCATTAATTATATTTTCTTTTTTTAATTCATTTATTTTTTTAATAACATTTTTTTGAAATTGTATTGTTTGATCTTTATTTTCTAATTTGAAAATTTTATTTTCTTTTATGAAATTTTCTATGATAATAATGTAATCTTTTTTCTTTTGTATGACCATTATTTTACCCTTGTCTGCGTTTGTTATAATTAGATCTTTATCTTCTAAATAAGTTTTAAATTTTTTTTACTTCCTTATGCCAGTATAGATTTTCTTTATTATTCCTTATTATAGTGGTTATGTTCTGATTGATTATTTGTTCTTTATTATTTATTTCTTCTTTTTGTAATATACACTGAGTTAGCAAAACTCATGGGATAGTAAGCACATTGATTGATGGGCATGGCTCACGAATTCACAGGGGTAACGGATTCTGGGAATGGACCATTAGACGTTGTGGGAAGAGCTTGGATAAGTGATTAATCAGAAATGGCACGTCGACGCGAGTGGACGTCTTTTGAACCGGGTATGATAGTAGGTGCCCGACCCATGGGATTTTTCCATTTCGGCAATGGTGCAGGAATTTGGCTTTCCCTGCTCAACTGTCTCCAGGGTATATCGGGAATGGCTGGATGAAGGCATCACAATCCACAACAGGCACCATACCGGACGTCCAGCTGCCCTGAATGATCGTGACTGGCAACACCTGGGACGAATGATTCAGAGAGACAGGAGCGCAACAGTGCAGCAAATCACAGACCAGTTCAATACTGGCCGCACTAGAAACGTCTCTCGGTGGACAATCTGTCGGAATCTGCATGCCCTCGGGTTTGGCAGCCGTCGCCCTACACGGGTGCCAATGCTTACCCAGCGTCATCGGATACTCCAGCGTGCATTTGCTACCAACCATCTTGGCTGGACTCTGCAACAGTGGCATAACGTCATATGGTCAGATGAGTCACGATATCAACTGTACCATGCTGATGGAAGGCACCGTGTGTGGCGCAGACCTCACGAAACGATGGATCCCGCATGCCAACAGGTGGTGGGGCAGGGTGGTGGGGCGTCAGTGATGGTCTGGGGTGCATTTTCCTGGTTTGGAATGGGCCCTCTGGTTATCCTGGACCAAACGTTGAATGGTCGACGGTATCGTCAACTCATCGGAGACCATCTGCGCCCGTTTTTGACATTTCAACACCCTGACGACGTAGCAGTCTTTCACGATGACAATGCTCCACCACATCGCTCCAATGTCGTCCACGAATGGTCCGAGGAGCATGCAGGAGAGGTCCAACGACTGAGCTGTCCAGCCCGGAGCCCTGACATGAATCCCAGCGAGCATATCTGGGATACTGTTGAATTTAGGCTCCGGGCACTGGATCATCCGCCCACGAACGGGCAGCAACTATCTTTGGCTCTGCAGACTATCTGGTGTCAACTGCCTCCAGAAGTATACCAGGGACTTGCAGACTCCACAGGGCCAGAGGTGGCCCGACCAGATATTAAGTAACTATCCCATGAGTTTTGCTAACTCAGTGTATATTCTATGTTGGTTATCATATCTGTTAGGTTTATTGGGGCATTATATGCAGATTTCGGTCCTAGTGCTAAAAGGTTCATCCATTTTTCTGGGATATCTTCATTAGTTAAATTGATGATGTCTGGTAGGTTATTAGGAATTGCTTCTTCATTTTGTTGTATGATTTCACTATATTGATCACTAATGTTATTTGTTATTATTGGTGACTGATTTCTTAAGTTATTAGTGACTGGTTGATCATTTTGAGTCGTTGGTTGTTGTATTCTATGGTTATTTTCGAAATTATTGGTAATAAGCCAATTCCATTTTTTGGATAATCTATTTTTATTGTAATAAGTTGTGTTGTCAATTAGTTTGGTTGTGTGGTATCTAAGTGAAATGTAATCTTCTCTTGTCATAGTTTGTCTGAAATTTGTGATCAGATTCCATTTTTGTTTGTTTAAATTCGACATATTAGTATAGTTTTCTTTGATTATTCGATTAAGAGTTTTCATTTCTAATTCTTTTTTATGTCATAGACTATTCTGTTGATGGTCATATTTTTTATTCTTATAGATTTTGTTATAATATGATGTTCTAGGCATTTTTTTAAAAATATTTTTTTCTTTGGTTTTGCTTATTATTGTTTCAATTTTGTGGTAATTTCTTAGTTGTATAAAGCAATTATATTTCATTGCTAATATTTTGAACATTTTTGAAGCTTTTTGTAGATATGAATATTATTGAAATAAGTAGTTTAAATGATTAATTGTAAATTTAAATGTGTGTAGTTTCCTTTTAATGGGGAAAATCGTAAAATAAAATTTAATAAAAACAAAAATAAAGTCACCAATCTTGAAAAACGATGGAAGAAACTTGTGAGATGGAAGAAAACTTAAACGATGTAGTCTATTGAAGATGTTGATTGTAGAAATAAACGTAGTCTATTGAGGATGTAGATGAAGTCTTGTTAAGATAGTGGAAAACGATAACCTCGAAGGTTTTGAAATACAGATGAAATTTTGAAGAGGGTGATCCAAATATTTGGGATAAAATTTATATAAAACGTTTTCGAGAATATTTCTCATCATCAGTAGGATAAAACATTTTTGAATGGTGAAAACAGGATGGATGGATGGATGGATTTCCAGCTCGCATCTCCCCCTTCCAGGAGACTAGTTGATTGAGATGAAACGATGATGATGAAAATAGACAAACACAAACATCCATGCCCATGGTGGGATTCGTACCCGCAACTCGCTGGTTACGAGAGCGGCAAGACCTGCGCCTCAACGTTCTCGGCCACCGAGCCGGCTGGTGAAAACAGTTGAAATAAGAATTTAACAATTGATAAGAATTTAACAATTGATATAAAGATGATGAAGCTAAGTTGGTTGTAACTGTTGGTTATGATTGTTGGCTATTGTATACTAGGGTAATTGTTGTTTAAAAGTAGTGTCCATTTATTGTTTATCTCTATTGATGGCTTGGCTAAATTTTTGCTATTTGTAATGATATTTATTGTTTCTTTAATTAATCACACACATTTAAATTTAAAATTAATCATTTAAACTCCATATATCAATACTATTTGAAGGATATTGTATTTTTCCACGACTGAGATTTCAGCAACTATGTCATCTTGAGTTTACCTCCTAATACGCAAATTCCTTTCACCACAAGAGAGTACTGTCAGTTCTTTAATTTAAAACCAGATCAGTTCCTGGAAGGGCGTGTATTGCTCGTTCCTGATTTTTCCAAGACGTTCGAATGGTTTTCAGAACTTTCTGCTGTGTTAAAGTTCCCAGAGATCGCACCTATGTTCTAACACGTTGTTGATATAAAGACAATCCAAATCCAAAATACAGAGGCCCTCCTTGATTTTTTACAAGTTCAATTAGGACTCTGTGGAATTGAGGTCACCTTGGATAATGGTTTTTAGTATTTTTTGGGTACACAGGTCGTTACATTGAATTTCCAGTTGTGTCGAATCTCGGGTCTGTCCCTGTACATTCCTGAATAAGAAATTTAAAACACCTACGGAAATTTCGTTAAATGCTGTTGATGATGGTTTCATGAATATTGTTGTATACGATCCGGAAGATTGGCCTCGAATTAGTGAATTAAAAATTCCCGAGGGGCATTAGGATAAACGTAGTGACATTGTGAACGCGTTAGTGAATTCGATACCATTAGAAGAAAAGCCCTTTTACAACATTAATCTCACGTATAACAAATGTTTTCACTTCCAATGTAAAGAGAAACATTACATCAGTTTTAGTGAGGGTTTGTGCCATACTTTAGGTTCATATGCCGACCAGTTCAACGTCGCACTAACGCTAGGTGAGGGTATGATTCCTATAGATCTTACAAGAGGTATCCATAGCTATTATCTATATGGCGATATAATTCAGTCTCAACTCGTCAGTGATACTTTTGCACCGCTCCTACAGATTATCCCCGTTTCACATGCAAGACGCGAAATGGTTTATCAAACTTTCCCTACACCTGATTACTATCCATTAAGCAAAAAAGTCTTTGACACGATTGAAATCGCAGTGCATTCAGATCACAGGGATCTGTTAGCGTTTTTAGCTGGCAAAACGGTTGTAAAATTACATTTCTGTCAGAAGCAGTTGTAGAGCTCGGGCGCTTCTGTCTTTCTCTCTCCTTCAAAATGCATGTTCCATATCATCCGAGCCAAGAGGCTATTTTACGTATTTATTTAAGTCAGAAAGGTCGAGGGATACCTTATTCAAAGGGACAGCGTTTCAACGTGGTGTTGGATTAGGTTCTGTATTCACAAATCTTTTCCGACTTGCGACGCCATTACTAAAGAAAGCTGGGAAAATTCTTGGTAAGCATGCTCTAAAAGGTGGTGTATCAGTCTTAAATGATGTGATGCAGGGTCAAAATCTCAAACATTCGTTAGCATCACGTATGAGAGCAGCAGGTGGCAGTGCTTTACAGGAAATGGGTTCCAGGATTCAGAAAGGTAGAGGCAGATGTCGGGTTAAAAGAAGACATTTTTCAATTGCTGCTCATTCATCAGGCAAAAGACCGAGAGTTCACAGTCTGGACGTCTTCCTGCTGAGTAAAAACAGTAGAAGACAGAAAGCAATTCGCTCAGCAACGTTAAAAAAAAGTCTTCGAGGCGAAAGAAGAATAAAAAGAAGAGAAATAGGAAGAAGTCAAAGAGAACTTTACACATACGTCTTTTATCTTCTGCCTTCGCTTAAAGCATTACCATGGCATATCTGATACACGAGCATAGCTCAGAATGCGTAAACAGTGACTTGGATATTTTCTCAATTCCTCATATGAGTGATCAATAAGAGAAGCGGCACGTGCTGGGTTACCAACCGACTGCCATCATAAACCAAGACGGACCGATTGAATTCTTTGTTCCCGGTTTAACTGACTTTTACATCGATCTAGATCAAACTATACTCAATTTAGAAGTCGTAATCACTAACGGAGATGCACCTATTCCACCTGGTGATAAAAGAGGTCCCGTGAATCTTATCCTTCACTCGTTATTCTCCCAAGTCGATTGTTATTTAAGCGATACACTCGTTAGTCATAGCAATAACGTATATCTGTATAGACCTTATTTAGAAACGCTTCTGAATTATGGTTGGGTTGCTAAATCAACTGAGTTAATGACATCCGGATTTTATAAAGACACTTCTGGAAAAATGGATAGTATAGATGATACAAATTTGGGTTTTAAATCACGCAAAAGTCTTGCGCATAATGGAGTCTACTACTTAGAAGGACCTATACATCTGGATATATTTCGTCAGAAACGTTTGCTGCTAAATTCGCTGGATTTTCACCTAAGATTATACAGAAGTAAACCTGCCTTCACTCTAATGTCAGACGCAGCTAAACCTGATTATAGAATAGCAATTCGAAAAGCTACACTTAATGTGGAGCACGTTAAAGTCAACACAACTACGCTTTTAGCACATGCGAAGACACTGCAAACAACCAATGCATTTTATCCGATTAGCAGAGTGGAAATGCGTTCGTCAAATATCGCAACAGGTACGAGAAATCACGTCATCCAAAATTTAATCAGAGGTCAAATTCCTACCCGATTAATATTCACATTCATAACGAGTGAAGCACAAAATGGAGCTTACAAGGTGAATCCATTTAACTTTCAACATTTCAACCTGTCATATTTCTCACTATCGATTGATGCCCAAGTTTATCCATCACAACTTCTGATACCTGGATTTGCCGTGGGGTCGTACATACGTGAGTTTGTTCATTCGCTGAAGGCACTCGGTTTGTGGAAGGAAGACAGAGATGTTGATGTGACTCAGGCTGAATACGGTTCTGGTTTTACTTTCCTTGCCTACGATTTAAGCAGAAATCGTAATTATTTTACAGACTATTTCAATGTTATACGTAATGGAACACTTAGTGTAGAAGTACATTTTTCACAACCTCTGACGGAATCTGTGAACATCATTTCCTATTGTCAATATCAGAACTTACTCGAAATCAGTAAAAACCGTTCCATGACCTTTGATTATACAAATTAAAGCTCTATGGATACAGCACAAAACCTATAGCCAGAAGCGTGTTTCCAGCTGATGTAGTTACCCATGTCAAATCAGTCTACCCATCTTTAGTTGTCTGATGCAAATATCGACGTCTCTAGTGCATCATCTTGAAAATATTGTTGCATCATTACTACATCGGTTTCCAGTGTTGATGCGGAAATATATGGCAAAAACTACTTCGGAGAAAAACACTCTTCTTGGGCGGCACTGGATGTACATGATCCTTTGTGTGTGTGTGCTCTGCCTGGAAGTCATTGGGTTGCATTTTTTATCCCTAAACCATCGTTAGCTTATTACTTTGATTCGTTTGGTCAAAAATCACATGCCCAATTCCACAATTTCATGTACAGGCTGGCTGAAAATTGGGTCTACAATTTGAAATTAGTAAAACACCCTGTGACGTTCGTCTCTTTCAAGTAGTTGAAACTTGCTTATAATAGAAAACCACGTGGCCAGGAGGCCACTTACCTTGTAATCGCAACACGATAGCTTAACGTGAACTGGATTAACTTGGAACATCGCCAACAGATGGAGCCACCGTCAAGTATGTCTCCAGCCAATGAGGAACCAGAGCCATCGCGAGAACGAGCCTACTCTCGCAGGGAATTTAAAAGGAGGCACTTTCGGATTCGCAGTTAGACTGGATTCGGATTCCATTGATGCAGCTCCAGCAGATAGTTACGAATTCCTCGGCGAGATGTTACCGCCCAGTAGACTGCGAACCGTAAATACCCAATTCTCTAATCATATAAATTAGATAAAAAATGGGAAATATTGTAATAAAAATTTTAACTTTATAATAAATCTTTTTAATTACAACTTTATAATAATTCTTTTTAATTACTATATTTTCACTTATTAATTAAAAAAATTTGTTTAATTATATTCCTTTTTTTATATTTTGTAAATATAATCATAATCAGTTCAATATAAAAATATGTAAATATACCTTTAATCAATTATAAATAACAATGTACAAATATTCTGTGATTGTAACAATTTGAAATGATCAACTAATGATGTAAACAATCAACTGATGAAATAATACCTCTCAACAATGTATTTAAACTTATATTCCAATTCTCTTTTATTTCCCCTTCGACCAAGCGGTATTGTTTGTAATGTTAGTCTTTCATCACTGTAAAAATGAAAACTGCAGGCTCATCATAAGAGTGAGAAAAGATCCACGCCAGAAGATCATCCTGTTACCTGATCATCACGAAAGCAAAAAGACCTGAGCCTTAACGCTCTCGGCCATCAAGGTTGACATCAGCGTTGCCAATTTAGTAGGGGAAGGTCCACTTTAAAACCCATTTTCATTGTTTTGTACATTGTTTAATTTTTATTAATAATGTCCCACAAAGAACAAGCGCAAGAAATAAAATGCTAAATTAGTAATACTGGTTTGTAATCTGTTTGTAATCAACGATGGTTTAACCCATAATCCTTTGCGAGTCACGCTACGATACTGTTATTAGAAGCAAATCTGTATACAGGGTGAGTCAAAAGTCGCAGTACACCCTGTTTTTTTCGAACACCTTGCAGGAATTGGGAAATCTGAATATTCCATAAGGTATGGGTGAGGTGGTCTCTCTTTACGGTATGTACCGAACATGGCCGCCATCTTGAAATCGGCCATCTTGAATCTAACAGTCAACTTTTTTTAATGGAAAGGGGGTCGTGTGATATATCAAATAACATCAGCATTTTCTGATAATTTCATTCCTATAAACAGATTTGAAGTAGCAGTTATGGTTCAAAAGATACACCACATTTTGTCTCATTTTATAGCAGGTAACTGACGATGGCTTTGACCACGGAGGAGAGAATTGAGGTCATTTTGATGTCTGGAGAACGAAGTTTCCGCGTCATAGCTGCAGATTTTAACAACCTGCAAACAGAAAGACCTCCAATTTCACACAACATGGTCAGTTGCTTAATTAAGAAATTCCGAGAAACTGGGACTGTGGTTGACAAGGCACGGAGTGGGCGGCCAATAAGTGCTACTGACGAGACAACCTCAACAATGGTTTTGGTGACCTTCGTCAAGAGCCCACAACGCAGCACACGATGTTTGTCAGCAGAATGTGGAATCAGCCAGTCATCGATCGTACGAATCCTTCATGCTCATCAATGGCATCCATTCAAGATTCAGATACTCCAGCACCTAGCAGAGGATGACCCAGACAGATAACCTGATCTCGCACCACTTGACTTTTATCTGTGGGGTCATTTAAAGCAACTCATATATACAGAGAAAATTAGAAATAGACACCATCTCCAGCAATGCATTGAAGAAGCGTGTGCCAGCATTTCTGCGAAAATCCTTGTGTGAGTGCATGACTATTGGATTCAGCGCCTTCAAATGTGCCTTGACCAAGAGGGACACCATGTTGAACACATTAAAGGACTGTCCTTAATGGAGAACAGTCCAGCCTGTAATTCTAAACAAAATGTGTTGTAACTTTTGAACCATAACTGCTACTTCAATCTGTTTACAGGAACGAAATTGTCAGAAAATGCTGATGTTATTTGATATATCACACGACTCCCTTTCAATTTAAAAAAATTGACTTAGATTCAAGATGGCCGATTTCAAGATGGCGGCCATGTTCGGTACATACCGTAAAAGATAGACCACCTCACCCATACTTTACTGGAAAATTCAGATTTTCCAATTCCTGCAAGGTTTTCGAAAAAACAGGGTGTACCGTGACTTTTGCCTCGCCCTGTATATAAAATTCTCTGTATGTTTATCTGTCTGTTCGCTATGCATTCCAAAATGGCTGGACTAAGCTTGATGAAATTTTGCATGGTAATTTAGCTTGACCCTGGGAAGGTTTAGGCAGGTCAAATTGATCCAAGATCAAGGTCATGGTGGAGTTATAACGCTTTTTTACTCCCCTCCCCCCCCACATTCGGTCTCTTTTTAAAGGGAATTCTAATTTCTCTGACCACGTACAGGGGTAATACAAGAACAAGATAAATTGAAGATAGATTAGATAGAAGGAGAAAGAAGATAGAAAAAGATAAATGAACGAGGCTTTTGTTGCAGAAAATGAACGAAAGCTATCGATGACCAAAGAACTGCATACAACATGATAATTGATAATGTCAGAAGACAGACTGGAAAACCTTTTTTCTTGATGTGCCTGGAGACACAGGAAAAACATTCCTAATCAACTTTTTCACGCAAAGACCAGGCAGCACTGCATATCTTGCTGTAGCATCTTCTGGCATTGCAGCAGCATTTCATACTGGAGGCAGGGCTGCCCATTCAGTTTTTAAGATTCCTTTGAACTTAAAAACAGATTCTTCAATATGTAACATTTCAAGGAATACAAGCATGGCCATGGTTTTCCAATAAACACGGCTCATTTTTGGGATGAGTGCACCATGTCATATCGTAAGGCGCTGGAAGTTGTTGACAAGACTTTGAATGACATCAGAGGCAGTGACAGTCTCATGGGAGGAGCGACTGTGGTGCTTGCAGGAGACTTTCAACAGACGGGAACTGTCATCCCAAAAGGCACAAAGGCTGATGAGCTGAATGCTTCTTTGAAGAGCTCTATTCTCTGGCAACATGTTCAGCAACTGGAACTGAAGACCACCAGGAGAGCCCGTCTTTTTGAAGATTTAACAGCTGAGCACTTTGCACAGCAACTACTTGCCACTGGCAGAAGAGGATTTCCTTTTTTTTTTTTTTTTTTTTAACCAACAGCTCAACATGGATTAACTGCCATGTGAACAGATGGTTGGCACAATAGATGAGCTCAAGGCAAAAGTCTTTTCTAGCATGAACAACAACTTTTAAGATTCCACCTGTTAGTGTGAGCGTGCGATTTTGGCTCCACAAAATGATGAAGTCGAAAAAATCAAACTGGATCGGCTAGAAAAAATCAATCTAGATCTGCTAAAAATATTACCTGAAACAGCAAGTTCTTTCCGATCTATTGACACTGTTGTCGATGAGGATGGAACTGTAGAGTTTTCATCTGAGTTTCTAAACTTTGTCCAGCCACCTGGAATGCCACTGCACAACCTAATCCTCCAAGTAGGAGCTCAGTCATGCTGCTGAGAAATTTGGACCTTCCACGATTGTGCAATGAAGCAAGGTTAGTCATGAAAACATGAAGCCTTAAGTTATCGAGGTCATGACTATGGTCATCACAGAGAAATACAAAACTGAAATTGTGTTCATTCCAAGAATCCCGCTGATCCCATCAGACACAGATTTGCCATTTCAGTTCAAGAGACTGCAATTTCCTCTTAACCCTCCAGTACTAACGTGAATTTTACAAACAACATTACTAACATCGGTCTCTCAGACCGATATATTTTTATTGTATTAATTGTTACATTTATTTATATTTTTGCACATATTAATATCAATTGAAAGATTATATATGTTGTTTTGCACAACTGGCTGTGAAACATCAAAAAAATGAATCAAAATCGAGGAATATTTAGAAATTCTAAATTATATACAAATATTGAAACTACATTACAAATTTGTTAGATATAAGTAGTTAGGTAATAAAATAAAGTAAGAAACAAATTATTTCAGTCTATAAGTGTTATTTGTAGCAGCAGCGCAAATAACATCACTTTGTTTCAAAAGTCGCATTATATATAAATAACTTTAGCATATAATAATAAAACAAATTAAAAATTAACAAAAAAATAAATAATTATAAGAATTTTCAAGACTATAAATATCAAGAAACTATCTTCTACAAAAATTTAAAAAAACTACAACACAAATTTACTTATTGCGACAGAATTTATTCATGAAAATAATGAAAGGCAAATATTAGAATTTCTTATATTCATTAGAAAAACTTCACCTATTGACTTTATATTTTCTAAGAAAATAAATTTTCTGTATCTTTAATGTGTGTGTTCTGTTTTTTGAATTATTTATAATCACAATTAAAAATAAATAAATAAATAAATAAATAAATAAATAAATAAATAAATAAAATATCATTTTGAAATAATTACACCATTACTAACATCGGTCCACAGGACCGAAGGTACGAATATTTCACTAGCGCGTTTATATAAGAAGTGTTGCTTAAGCATATATGGTAGGACTATCTGAAAAGTGAAGGTACACAAGAAATCAACCATTTATTTACATGCGTTTGAGCTGTAGCGCCAACAATTCTATGAGTCGGTCCCTGAGACCGCATGTTAGTACTGGAGGGTTAAGCTCAGTTTCGCTATGTCAATCAACAAGTCTCAGGACAATCTCTTAAGGTTGTTGGACTTGATATAAAGTCTTCTTGTCTTTCTTATGGCCAGCTATATACACTAATTGGCAGAAAGTAATTGGACATCTCGCACAGTGCGTTTATTTGCTTTTATTCATAACAACTAATATCCTGTCGGCCCCCGTCTGGCTGCAATCAAGGCGGCCACTCTCCGGGACATGCTTTCCACAAGAGTACGTACGACCCCCACAGGAATCTCACGCCAAATGTCCCGTACAGCCGTTCACAGTTCAGGTAGTGCTTTGGGGAGTGGGCTACTACCCGTCAACCGACGCTCGACTTCATCACACAGATGTTCGATGGGATTCAGGTCGGGGCTTTGGGCTGGCCACTGCATGCGTTCAACATTATTATCGGCATACCATTGCAGGGTATGAGCTGCAACATGTGGCCTGGCATTGTCGTCTTGGTACAGGCATGGCTCTAGAACGTAGGTTTGCCAAAGGGTTGGGAGAACGGAATTGTCCAGGATGGTAATGTAATCTGTATCCCTCATGGTGCCTTCCACAATCACTACCGGGCCTACGCCATACCACGAAAAACAGCCCCACACAATAATTCCTCCTCCGCCGAACTTCACTGTTGGGATGATACACTCAGGAAGGAGCCGTTCTCCAGGTAAACGCCACACCCAAACTCTGCCATCCGATCGAAACAATGTGAAGTGGGATTCATCGCTCCAGAGAAGACGTTTCCAGTCCTCAACGGTCCAATCTTCGCGTTCCCTGGCCCATTGCAGTCTGTTCGTTTTGTTCGCCGGTGTGACTAGTGGCTTGCGGGCTGCTGCTCTGCCGTGATAGCCCACCATGTAGGCCTCTTTTCGGAGGGTCTTGGTGGATACCTGACATCCAGATGCCTGCTGGAATTCCTTGGCGATGGTGGTCATGGTCGAACGTCGGTTTTTCCGTATCTCCCGCTGCAGCACCCGACGGTCCCTGTTGGTCAATGCGGGTGGACGACCAGGCCTTGGTGCATTCGTACAATGTCCATTGGTCCTGTACTTCTTCAGCACATACGCCACTGTTGATTTCGGGTGGTTCCGGCTGCTGGCAATCTTTCGTATTGATACGCCTTGGAGCGACATTCCAACCGGGACACCTTTTTCGAGCTCTGTCAGCTCGCCTGTCGCGGCGTGATGCTTCAGTTAGAGTCAATGGTGTTGTCTGATGACTATCTTTGCATTTCCATACAGTAGTGTTACGTGTGGTAGCGAAAAGGTCCATTTATTGCCGGGTAGATGGGTGTCCAATTACTTTCTTCCAATCAGTGTATGTGCTCACGTGTTGACATTCCACATAATCCTTAGATCTACGTTAACCAAAACGGTTTCATTATTTATTTGGAATCTTTGCATTAACTAATTCCTTGTTTTGTATGGGTTTGTGTTTAACTTAGTTTTTTGCTTTGTTCAACAGAATAAATACTTTTAATTAAAAAACTGTTCTTGGCAAGTTTTTTCAGTTATATTAGTTTTCACTGTTTAGTTTTTAGTTTACAGCTTTCCTTTTTTTTTTATTAAAACACAAGCAATGCCGGGTATTAAGGGTAGTTTTATATATAAAAATTATCTCGGTAGGACTTAGCAATGTCTAGATTTTGAAGTTCGAAATTAAAAATTTTTTTGAAAAAACGGGACTTCAGATCGAACACCGATAAGGCGAAGCATGCTACAAGATAAGGTGAGAAATTGGGATGCTATACGACGATAACGCAAATGAAACCACTGGAAATCAATTTTCACACATAAGATTTTACTGGAAAGAGCGATTCAGTTTTTGTTATCGTCATAAGAAGTGTACTTTCAATGTCGCCCATACAATAAGATTTATTATAACAAAAATAAGGAGTGCAGCGCTATCCGAGATTCAGTAGATTGTACTTTTGGGGTTCCACCTAATTAACTAAGGTTGCTTCCGGATTTGAACAGGGAAGACTTGCTAGTGTTCTTGCATCAAATTTTGAAACCAGATGATGTGTTAAAATGCTACAGATTAAAAACTAAATTCAATTCATACACATCGTTTTATGTCTCCGTCGATGCAAGTTCAGCCGACAAGTTATTTTTGCTTGCAAATTGGCCCGAGGGGGTACTCGTTTCGGAATTTTATGGAAAGCTACAGAATGATCAAATCCTGGCTGGTTTGGAGGAGACCATTTCATCAGTTGATAATGTCATGTAAACTTTATTATCAAAATGTCCGTGGTTTACGAACCAAATTGTGGGAGGCGAGGTGTGCCACGGAATGTTATTCGGATTCTATCGTTTGTTTAACTGAAACATGGCTTGATGATTCTATAACAAATTGCATGTTTTTTAATGAGAACTTCAGGGTCTTTAGGTGTGATCGAAAGTACACTGCAAGAGGCGGAGGTGTCCTTATTGCAGTTCTAAGCACCATCGACGCTACACAGCATCATTTTAAATATTCTATCTCCTCTATCGATATAATTGGCGTTACTATAAGACTTAAGGAGTCTGATTTACTAAATATTGTAGTTCTCTATATTCCCCCGACTACCTCAAAAGAGTTATTTGAGAAATGTATGGAGGAGTTGTTGAATAATTTCGTTTGCTCCACTGGTAAGCTTTCAATTATGGGAGATCTCAATTTTGGATCTTCTTATGTAGCTGATAATACTAATTTTTACTGTCGAACTCGTTTGGAATTTACAGATCTGTGGGCTCGCGAGTTGAACATTACAGATAAGAATAATATCTGCAATTTTCGTAATGATACATTGGACAAAGTCTTTTCAAATTTTCCTGTTGAGATTACTCGGAGTACTCTACCTATTGTGACGGAAGATAAGTTTCATCCTGCGCTAAATTTGCAATTTCAAATAAATTTTAAAAAAGGATTAGTATACTTTCCTCAACAATATAATTTTCGAGCAGGTAGTTTTGATATATTGTTGCCTATCTCCAAACATATAATTGGTAACTAATCGACGAGCTTGATGGCGTTGATCTGATCTGGGATAATATTGTGAATGTTATAAAGACAGCTCTAAACCTTTACTTCTGTAAATTGACTTTGCCCCCTGTTGCGAAAATGCGTGTATATCCTTTCTGGTTTTCTCGTGCATAAATTATATAAGAAAACTGGGAGTAGCGAGGCATTGGACAATTTTAAAGTAGTTAGAAAGCAGTTTAAATTATCTAGGAGAGTCGATTACAAAAATTATTTCTTGAAGATGGAGATGGATCTTATTCACGACTCAAAAAATTTCTGGTCTTTAACTAAGAAGCTTTTTGGTAATACTACGGTTGCCGAAAAACATCCAGGTATAGACAGTATTAGGGTTAATTGAGGAATTTGAGCGCAACTTCAATAAAGATTCGGATCTAGGGATTGACTATGTAGGTGTGTGTGATTAATGGTGCAAAATTCATGAATCGTTTTCGGTAATGACAATTACTGAATCGATTATAATTTCGATAGCTAAGGAAATCAAAGCTTCCAGACATCTTGATTCCAAAGGCATTCCTGACTATATCTACAAGGGCTGCATTGACGTCATTGCTAGTCCACTTTGTAAATTGTTCAATCTCTCGCTAAATTCAGGTATGTATCCAGCTGCGTGGAAGAGTGTTCATTTTCACTTAATACCTAAGATTCCTTCTCCGACTATGGCAGCTGATTTTCGGCCGATCACAGTTTTATCGTTTCCAGCTAAGTTACGCGAAACCTATATTGCTAGGTCTTTGTCCGCCTTTATAGATAGATTTCTTCCTTTTGAACAGCATGGACTCAGGAAGACTAGGTCCACTGTTACTAATCTTGTGGACTTTATGTCATTTCTGGCTAAGAATATGGATGCCAGAGCCCAGGTTGATGTAATCTACCTGGACTTTTCGAAAACGTTCGATAAAGTAAATATTAATTTATTATTGGAGAAACTTAGGATAATTGGGTGTTCCTCTTCGATATTAGATTGGTTTCGCTCTCTTTTAACTGGTAGGTGTTTTACCATAGGAAATAAGTTTTGCAATCGGAAAAGTCTAATCAAAAGTGGCGTTCCGCAAGGGTCTCCACTGGCCCAGTGCTTTTTAATGTTTTCGTCGCAGATATCGCTCATTATATTAATCTTAAGGAAGTTAGATTTCTCATGTACGCTGATAATCTCAAAATATTTAAAAGCATTAATAATTGGTCCGATTGCATAAGGCTTCAAGACTCAATTAACGTGATTAGTGGTTGGGCAAATAGAAATGGACTTACCTTAAATGTTAAAAAATCGTCGTCAATGACCTTTTCAAGGAAAACAGTAAATCTTGTTTTTAATTATTATCTCGATTCTGTCCCCCTCACGTCTAGCTCTAAAATCAAAGATCTGGGTATTTTATTCCAAAACTCTTTTTCTTTTTCTGCGCACATTAAGCATTTGACCAAAGAAGTGTGCAAAAGAATTGGAATTTGTAAGAGGTTAATAAATTTTTTTGAAAATCCGTTCACATTTTTGACCTTGTTCAAGTCTCTGATTCTCTCTAAAATAATGTATGGAATTTGGATTTGGTATTCTGGAAATACCCAAAGTTTTAATTTGTTGCAGCATAAAGTTTTTAATTTTTATAAACTTTTAAAATTTTAATTCTTAAGCCATATAACGTTGATTGATAATGCCAGTATTTTTAACTTATTAGCTAATCTCCAAAGGTTCATATATACAACATTGTTTAGAATCAATACTGGAAGCATTTGCGTCCCTGACTTGCCATCTAATCTTGTTCTCCATCAGTCTAGGTCCAGTAGATACGCTAAGATGCTTTCTTCTATAAGAAAATGGAGAACCAAAATATCGAATAGTGATCCCTTTTTATAAACTTAAAGCTAATTTTAACGAATTCTCATCTGGACAAAAGGAGGTCATCCTCTCTGCTTTCAGTATTTAAATATTTGAATAACGTATCTGCTTTTCTAACTTACCTAGTTTTTCACTTTTTCTTTATCATTCGATTGTCTTATTATTACTTTGTTTATTATTGTTAGTCCTTTCTTTAACATTGTTATTTGTTTTGTTTTAGTTTTTTCATTTCTTTATTACCTGTTTGTCATCGTCGTTTTTTCTTAAATAGTTTTGGTTTTAATCAATTTTATTTTTATTTTTGTGTATATTTTATATTCATTTCATTAACCCCGTTTTTGGGCTCCGGCATGTTGGGGACAACATTGGGTGATTCCCTCCGGCGTATCTGGTGGTAAACTCCTGTCGTTGTTACATTATTATTATTTTTTTCCGGGTTTTCAGAAGTGATCGTTCGTCTGATCGCCGGGGCGGTGGTGTTTTATTTGCGGTTCCACACTACTTGAGGGCGAATCACTGTTATCTGACCACCAGCATCAAACAGATTGATATTATTGCGGTGGAAGTTTTTCTCAGGCAGCCCACGGGTCGACTGGAATCTCATATTTTATGCAATGTTTATATTCCACCGTTGGTGCGTAATCACGATTTGGAGGTGTTTCTCGATGAAGTGTCAGATTTTTTTCTCCGTTCACCTTCCATGTGCGTCATTGTCGGTGATTTTAATTTCTCCGATTGCAGTGAGGGGAACCCTCAATCTTATTTGTGCAGACATAGGAACTTAATAGTTAGCAGTTGGATTGGGGGGTTGGACTTGGTCGAGTTAAATGGTATACGAAGCAAATTTGGAGGGAACTTAGACAAAGTGTATGCTAACACGCAATTGATAGTTACGCAGGCAGAGGAGGCTTTGGTCGTCCCGGATGACTATCGTCCCCCCCTCTTTTACTACATTTGCAGAATGCCTTTGCCAAACTCCCCTGTCGTAATGATTCGGATTTTGATTTTCGTAGGGGAGATTTTAAGACCCTTTTTCAGATTATCTTGAGCAGCGACTGGAGGGAAATTTTGGATGCCAGTGACATCTATGTAATTTGGGATAAAATTATTAATATTATTAGTGCTGCTATACTACTTACCTTTCAAGGGTATAGATGGAATGTTGGTAGGGGATCTCACTCAGCTTGTGCGGCACATGTCTATTCGTTTCCATGCTGGATCTCTGAGCGCTTCAAAGTTGCCTGGTATGATAAACATGTCACCTCATCTTCGGGGAGAAATGATGAAATCGAATGAGGTGACAGTGGAAGAGAAGGAGAGGTCTCATCAGTTAGTTTCGTCATTGGAAGGAGCCAATGAGGTGACAGCGGATGGAGTAGAGAGAAGCGAGCAAGCTAAGAAAAAGCCGGCCCCTGTGGAAGAGGTCGGAAGGAGAGATTATCTCGCTTGTCCATTGGCGGAAAAGAGGAGAAATGAAATTAAGAAAAATAAAGATTTTGCTAGAAACAGGGAGAAGAAATCGGGAACGAAAGAGAGAGGTCAGATTGAGAGACGTTCTCGAAAACTGAAAGGAAAATGGCCGTGGAAACCGAAAAAGCAAGACTCGACAACAAATACGAGATATGTTAAGAGTCCGCCGCAAGTGAGGGAGTCCACGAAGAAGGATAGATGCAACGACTGGAAGAAACGATACGACTGGAGAGGAGAGGGAAAGACTGTCGCCGACGGGAGGAAACCTCACGACCGAGCAGTACGGAACAAAGCCCGACTCCAGCAACAAAGTAAGAGTAACGTTTCTGTATTTAATTCGCCGGCGAGTAGTGCTTTTGGCGTGACTAAAGTTTCTAAGAACTTTAGGAGATATGAGACACAGACATTTAAATTAAGAGGAGGAATCATCGCGGGTAACGAGTCGCTGGATAATGCAACGGTTTCCTCGGTGGCGCAGTTCAAAGATCTTACGAATAATTTGGGCGATAAAGGGACATATGGACAAAAACGTTTAGAGAACTATAGTGAACCTGTGAGCAAGGTAGTCGTCAGGAAAGATTCTCTAAGCGACTTCATTGCATCCAGTGCCCAGTGCTCAGCTATTCCTTGCCAAGTAGACGGGACCAGCTTTAGCAGCTATAGTTCATCCAACAAGAGAAAAACAGGGTGTGTCACAGGAAGTTTCAGATTAGCCAATCAGAGAAAGGGGGCCTCATGCGCTTAATCACTTCTGTCTCATTGAAGAAGCGCTTTATAATATTACAGCAGAAGCATTAATATTATTCAGTTGCTTTGCTTTAATTATAATTAAAAATGTGAAAATAACATTTGGACGCGCTGCTGGCAAGTGACAAAGCCGTCGTAGTTCTCGGGCTGTAGTAGGTCTCGGTCCCCTTCCTCCAGGGGCACATAGAAGTCAGTTTTACCTTTCAGTTGCCTTAAATAACAGGAATTCCTGCTAGTTTTTCTTTAATTGCACTGACTATTGATAGAGAAGGATAAATTTGAGCGCGCCGCCATGGGGGACTCCCCTCCCCCGGCGAGCCTCCGGCGCTCTTCATCGGTAGGGAGAATGGATTGTTCGGAAGGCGAAGCAGGAGTATCTTTCCTCCTGGGGAAAAGACGCCATAATTCTATTAGTAGTTCTAAATCTCAGAACTCATCAATGGAAGAGATTACGCCTTCTCAAACTTCGGAGAAAAATATAAGTAAGAAGGATAAAGGTAAAAAGGATAAAAAAAGTAAAAAGGACAAAAAGGAGAAAAAAGGAGTAAAGAACAAATTAGTCTCTAAAAGTCAGGAAATCTTAAATTTGCCTACCTTAGAGCAGTCACCTAGTAGTAGTCCTGTCTTCAAAGCTTGGATTCCCCCTGCGAACCCAGACTCAACCTTGACCCGACCAGGTGATTTAGTAAATCAAATTAACATTGCAGCTCGGGCGTGGCTGCTAATTACGGTTTCCCGTGCAAATGGAATATCTAATTCCAATGAAAAAGGTAACTCTTTTGATCAGACGCATATTCTACTCGAAGAATCTATTTCGCCAGGTTTGTTCCGGAATATGATATCTTCATTGGTGGGTCACAAATTAAGCGTTTCTAAATTGAACTCAGGAAAATTCTTGGTAAAATTCTATAGTAAAGCTCAAGCCATTAGCTGCATCAAGTTCACAGACATTGGACTATATCATTTGTCGTATGAAGTCCCTAAATTTCTCGCTTCATCCATTGGATTCATTTTTGGAATAAGGCAAACAATAACCTTACTAGATCTGCAAAATCACTCGGATCTAGGGGCCCATATTTCAGATATAAAAAAATTTGCCCCGCCCTACGAAGGAGCCCGATATGGCAAAATTCTGGTCTTTTTCAATTTGCCAAAACCCCCGCAAGAAATCAAATTTGAACACGAGATATTCGCTGTATCTCCGCCGCCGCCCAGACCTATGCAGTGCATAGCTTGCCATAAGCTTGGGCATACAAAAGCCAGATGTAGGAATCCTCAAACCTGTTCTAAATGTCTTTCATCCTGTCACTCTAGAAATGAGTGTACAGCAACCAGCTTTATTTGTGCGAACTGTGACGAAAACCACTCTTCTTATTATAGAGGGTGCACCAAGTTTAAATATGAAGCGCAAATTCGAGTGAAAATGATTGAACAATATCTCTCATATTATGAAGCGAAGAGATTGGTGGATATGGAAATGGGAGCAAATATACCGGGCCATAGGTCCTTTGCAACAGTTGCTAGAGCAGTTTCCCCCAGCTCTACTATGAACTCTCACAAACAGTCGATCCCTCGTCCCGATGTCCATCAGAATTCTTCAAGTATAGAAGGTCTAGCTAGAAGAGATAGTGAAACAAATATCACTTGCACGACATGTGGTAGAGATGAGCTACCGCCAATATTCCCCTATCAGTCACCAATTCGTACCCCGTCGCAAACCTTAGCAAATGACCCCTTACTGACGCAAATACACTGGTCCCAACTCTCCCCCTTCTCCCTAGAGGAGCGTGGAGTTGAAAAAACCTGCCCTCAACAGTATATGGATAACGGAACCCTCAATGACTCAGAGATAAAAACAGTATTAGGAAGCCATACTATTGACCAATTGGTAAGCAACTGTCTGAAAGTTTTTATTTCATCTCTGGTGGAAATAAATAGAGGTGGTGAGCCCAAGTTTATTGAAGGAGCTTTCAATGTGTTAAGATCTAAGTTTTCTCATACGCCGATGTGGCTCGTAGATACAGAGGATTGGTGGAACAAAATGCTCCTCCCCTTTTCTTCAAATGGTCCCACCGTTGGCCAAGAATAAAAATCATATTGCGGTAGTACATTGGAATATTAGAGGACTGATTTCTAATTGGGAAGATGTCTCTCTATTAAAAAGTAAAGCGGATATATTGACTTTTTGTGAAACTTTTTTTTAAGTCCGGATATGTCAGTTAGTATCTCCAGATTCCATACTTATACAAATAGTAGGGAAAAGCATGGCGGGGGGAATTTAACCTCGGTTAGCTCAACTATCCCCCACTACATTAACTTTTTCAAACATGTCAGAGATGTAGCTATTATTGATCTGGTTGTATTTCTTCAGGGAGTCTGGCTTCATGTTTATAGCGTCTATGTTCCTGGCTATCTGAGTAAAGATAACTGGAGGGATATTGCTAGCCTTTTTTCTCCCCCCTTTGTAGCCATTGGAGATTTTAATGCAAAAAGCCCCCAGTGGGGCTGTAAAAATTATAATCAGAACGGGCGCTGTCTAGAAGATCTTCAAAGCCAGTTTAATTTTACCGTTCTTTTCACCTCAGAACATACCTTTCATCCATCTAACTCTGCATGGTCCTCGGCAAATCTTGATCTAGCCTTAGTTTCATTGGACTGCCCCTTCCCTATGCATCTGGAAAATATTCCAGGTACATATGGAAGCGACCACCAGCCGATTCGTCTAACTATTTCCCTCAAGTCTCCAAAGTGTCCTCTTCGCAGTGCTACATTACCCGCATCTGACAGCTCTTCCTCTTCTACTGCACACGGGCCTCAGCCCCTGAAGGGATGTTACTTTCGTTCCCCAGATATTCTCTCTATCCTGAAAGCTTTTCAGGCTAATATTCAAGGCCCCGTTTCCCATAAAGCCAGGGTCATTCCTATGAGACCATGTTGGTGGAATGCAGACTGCGAAACAGCTGTATGGGAAAGGAATAAGTCAAGGAGGATGTTTTTGAAATGTAGGTGTGACCAATGCTGGCTCTTATCTAAAAGAGCTAAAGCAATATGTAAAAAAACCCTCAAGAAGAACAGAAGAAAATTTTGTAAAATCAGGGTCCAAGATGATAGCCCTAATAGCATATGGAAAACCCTCAGATGCTTTCTAAAGAATGCACCTTCGCTCATTCCTCTTATTAAAGGTAAGGATGGCAAGCTGATTGACCCGGAATCTTCTGCCAGAGCCATCCTTATGGCGACAGTGGGTGCCAGGTCTACAGCTGATTTACCATGGCCTTGTCACCTATCGGGAGATTTCTGCTCAGAGGAGCTACGCTCCCCCTGGGAGAGGCCCTTCACAAAATTTGAACTAACTTCGTCTTTTAGATCGACGCGAACGGCGCCTGGTCCCGATCAATTACAAAATTCTACTTTCCTGAATTTAAGTGACAGTCAACTGGGACTCCTACTTGAGGCCATCAACAAATCTTGGCTGTCAGGCATTATCCCGCCTAGATGGAAAGACGCTACTATCTTTCCCATCCTCAAGCCCAATAAGTCCTCAGATGATCCACAAAATTACAGGCCAATTGCCCTTACATCGTGTCTGATTAAAATAGTTGAGAGGATGGTAAACAACAGGCTGCAGCATTTCTTAGAGTCTCATGAACTTCTGCCAAATTATTCATCGGGTTTCAGGAAGGGGCGTGATCACATTCACTCTGTTATCAATCTTGTAGATGACATATACGCAGCGAGAGAGAAAAATGAGAGTATTGGTATCATATTTCTCGACGTTAAAAAGGCTTTTGACTCTGTGCCTCATGACCTATTGATTAATAAGCTAATAAATATCCAAGTTCCCAGTAGACTGGTGTTATGGATTTCTTCCTTTCTCAGGATGAGGAAAGTCAGTGTTAAGTTCCCCGGCGGGGAAGTCTGGGCAAACAGCCATCAAGGGGTCCCACAGGGATCCATACTAAGCCCCACGCTTTTTAATATATATACAAGAGATGCCTTTAGTAACGTTCCCATGGAGATTAATAAAAGCATTTTTGCAGATGACATGGCTATTTGGACTGCGAGCAGCTCCATCCCAAACATCCGCGCAGCTTTGCAAGACGCCTGTGATGCGCTCGATAGTTGGGGAGTGGATAATCACCTTAACTTCTCTCCTGATAAATCGGTAGTTATGTGTATTGCTAAAACAAGGCCCCCTCCGCTGCTCACAATTGTCATGCAAGGAGAAAAACTCCCCTGCAGACGCATCCACAAATTCTTAGGTTTTCTTATTGATGACAGACTATCTTGGAAGTGCCACATAGCAGAAACAAAAAGACGTCTTCAAAGCAATTTGGCTCAGCTGAAGCTTATCACTAGGGCAAAATGGGGACCAGCATGGAGTGAATCCTCCAAACTCATTAACACGCTTATTAAATCAACGGATATCTCAGCTATTATCTTCCTCCTTGCCCCCAAGAGTGCAATTGAGTCTCTAGTTAAAGAAGAAAGGAAGATTATCCGAAGTTGTCTTCATGCCCCTCAATCCTCGCCTTGTTCGACGCTTTATGTAGAAGTGAACTTACCCCCCCCCCCACATCTAAGGTGGGAAGCGAAGGCAGCTGCACAATTCCTCTCATTCTGCCACGTCAAGTCTAATCTTGTTGAGGGCATTACACTGGCTGAAAAAACTCACACTGTTATGAAGTCAAATAAACTCAGGTCTCTAATATCTCAAATTTTGGCAAAGTTTAATTGTGAGCGTTTTAAAACTTGTGGAATTACAATACTAAAAAATGTCTGGAAGCACCCTCCACCTGATCTCATCTCGGATACTCCTAGGTGGGTCTTCGAACCTCCCACGCGATCTTTACGGGATAAACTTTTTAACGATTTCTTGAGAGATAAACATTCTGGTTTTATTAAAGTATATTCAGATGCTTCCCTGTCTCCCTCAAGTCTTATTGGGGGGATCGGTGTGTACATAAAGGGAAAACACATAATCTCCAAAAAAATTGAACCTGCAACTAGTTCTTATCAGCTTGAACTAATATCAATTCATTGTTCGCTAACTACCATTGCAACTTTACCCCCAAACCATTATCTGATACTTTCGGATTCGAAAAGTGCGCTTTTATCCATTCAATCAAGTTTTCACAAATTCCGCTGGTTTTATAACAACCTTATCGGCCGAGTGATAAGCCTTCTACATCTGCTTGAAGAGAATAATTATTGTATTAGATTTCTCTGGGTACCTGGCCACCACGGAATAAGCGGAAACGAAATTGCAGACAATCTAGCTCATTGGGCGAGGGTTGGGAATAAACCTATTTCAATATCTCGAGTAGACACTTCATCTTTTCGAGACTGTATACGGCGAAGCGTGACTGTGAACTGGAATAACCTTTGGCTTGCGGAATCCAAGGGAGCCTGTTACAAATACCTTTTCCCAAGGATAGGAAACTTTAGCCATTCCTCACCAAAATGGCTCTCTTTTCAGCAAAAATCTATCCTCTTCAGGTTAAGAACTGGTCATGTACGGCTAAACAGTTTCTTGTACAAATTAAAGATAGCGCCTACGGACCGTTGCAAGTGCGGGGCAGTTGAATCAGTAGAACACGTGTTACTCCATTGTCCTATTTTTTACCGTCAGAGGGAGCCCCTTCTGCAGGAGTTCCAACGCAGAAAAATTGATATTTCTCTACAAAATATTCTCCTTGCCTCCCCGATGAATCGAGAAACTAAGAAAATAATAGTGAAAGTTCTTTTCAAATATCTATTTGAAACCAATTTATTAGAAGTATTGCAAAAACCCCTTGTCAATAGCAGTTTTTAGTTTAATCTAGTAATCTAAAACTGAGAGCCTCCATCTCTAGTGTAAAATCAGCTAGTCTCCTCCCCTGGGAGACGAGAGCTGTGAAGGAAGGAAGGAATTAAAAATGTTGTACCCTTCATAAAATTATCTTTTAACTCAATTTTATATATATCGTTGTTCGAGATTCCCTGGGCCTTTTCTTTCCAGGAGTCGAAAAGCGAGGAGAGGGGGGTTGGTAGCTTCGCATGAAGACGCTTCGTTTCCTTCTTGAACAATTGTTCGAACGCAAGAAAAAGAAACTTGCGTTGCCTTGGAAGTTTCTTCTATCAGAGCAGATGAGCTTTTAAAACACTATTTTCCTTTAAAGTAGCAAATACGTTGCACACAAATCTCCCTAGCCTGGCTGGGAATAGTTTTTCCTTATTTGGCTGAAGAGTTGTTGCACGGGCGTCGCCATTACAAATTGACTTGTGCAGCCGCTGAAGGAGAGATCCCACAAAGCATTGCGGATGAGTGAGTAGTCGATATCAGACCGGAAACACACCCTGTTTTTCTCTTGTTGGACGAAGTATAAGCAGTTAATTCAATTGATAATGAAAGTTCATATGGACTAAATCCGTCAGAGAACTCTAGAGAACTTTTTAACCATGTAGTGGTCGGAAAAGATTCTCTCAGCGACTTCATTGCATCCAGTATCTATAGCGCAGCTATTTCTCGCCAAGTAAACGGGCCCAGCCATAGCAGCCAGCCCAGTCAAGCAGCGAATTTGTCGGAGTTTAAATCTTCGCTTTCAGGCGAAAACGAAGAGGAGCTTCCCATTAAGGAACGCTTAAACGACATTTCAACGTCTAGTGCCAGAGAGAGAGAGAGAATGCTCTCCAATTAGATGGACCCAGCCAGCCCAGCCAAACAGTAAATTTGCAAGCATACATTCTTCGCTCTCGTCGGAGAGAGAGGAGCAAAGTCGCAATAGTAGCGTGCCTTTGCATCAGGTAGAGTCGACAGGGCCCTAGTCGGTCTGCCGCACTCGGTAGGCTGCGTTGTGTCCTTTGGTAGTAGCTCTTATATTACTTGCATTGTGTTGTGTTGTAAACTTTGTGCCAGTTGTACTGACTGGATTATTATTAATGTGTTGATTTTATCTTCTCTACAGTTCCCACCGGCGAGAAGCTTTACCCTATGTGGTTGCCATGTTTGGTGTCAACGGTAGCCATTAGCAGTTGCTACACGCAAGCCTACTTTGGTTTGCTCAGCAAGCTGAAGAGGTCAAGTCCCTTGCGAAGACAGCTTAAGTGATGCGGATTGTCAGTCCCCAAGTAGAAGACTGTCTCCGTAATTCAGCCAAGCAAGCTTCTCATACATCGTTTGTTAATTCATCAATTAAGATCTTAAATTTTAATACCCAGACGGGTAATGTTATTATCGTTAATTTGGATATTTGTGATTAGGAGTTAATTAATCTGATATTCAAATTAAGAAGCCAAAGGCTTCAATCTTACTGTTTAATTAAAGAGAGAAAGAAAACTATTTCATTAATATGTATGAGCTGGCATGTCCCCAGCTCCCCCTAACTCTCAGAGATTAAATAGAATTATATTCAATTAAAATTGTCTCCCGCCTTTTCCCTCCTGTACACTAAACATCTTTTACTCTGCTCAGTGGTTTAGTTGGAGAGGAGGAGGGCGGAGCTTGGTACAAGAAGACGGTGCAAAACATGGCCTCATTGGCCCAGTAGTTTATTCTAAAAATTCCACTGCGAAACTTTTTGGAAAGTAAAAATTTCTTGTTGAAGGTTGAAGTTCAGCACTAATGTTGAATTTTTATTGACACTATTCTAGTTTATCGTCAAGGCGTAGCATTTGAAGCAACGGATGAGTGCGGAGCTATAAAGACGGGTGAACTCCAGAAGGTCAAGCCATTTCAAGAAGTAAGAGGTCTTCCAGAACTAAAAGAAAATCTGCGTCGGTAAGACCGTAGTTTAAGTTCTTGTTATGGAGCAGGAGCAACTTAAAAGTCAGATAAGAAAGCAAAGATTCAGAGGAGAGGGGCTTGAGTCAATAATACAGTATAATGGCAAATTTAGCCAGCTATTCGATAGAATAGAAGGATGGAACGAACAAAAGAAAATAAAAATTTACTTGGAAAATTTCTCCGATGAGGTAAAAGAGAAAATAGAAAATGAAGACTTTTTTAGCCTCAAGACAGTAATGAAGGAGGCGGAGAAATTAATGGAAGCCAAGATTCAAGGGGCAGTTAAAATAAATATAAGTAAACTAAGACGAAAAATGAGGAAGGTCAGAAGAAAAGAGACTTTCGACGAAACGGGTCAGGAAAAAGGGGAAGTTTTAGAGCTAAGTAAAATAGAGATAGCTGAAGAGAAGGCGGTCGAACCCTTAAATAAGCATGCTGCAGATAAAGTAAAGAGTAAAGAAGCAGCAGAATACCCGAGAGGTCAAGTTGAGAATACTAAGAAAGAGAAACCTTAAAATTTATATATGGAAAATAAAAATAATGTTCAAGAATTAGAAAAAGTAAATAATTTAACTTCTGATAAAGAAATGGTGGAGCGAAACGCCATATTAGAAGAGGAAGGAATTAAGAGACTGCAGTTGATAAGACATTATAAAAGAATGGTGCGAGAAACGGGAATAGAAAGCAAAATTCGCCAGTCAATTGCGTTCAGTGCAGCACACGCTATGGAGCTCATGGACGAGGATATGTTCATTGCATGTTTAGCTGCCGGACTAAATTCCATTCCTAAGAATAGCAATATTACCGTAAAGATTAACGACGAGGGTTATAAAGGAAATTTCCACTGGCAAGTTATAAAGGCTAGATATAATAAGAAGCCTGGTAATTTAAATGCAAAAATTAACAGTAGAGGGCTGTTAAACGAAACCATGGACATAAGGCCATTAATTGAAACTAATCAAATGGTTATGAGTGCTATAAAAGAGCAGAAACATTTAGTGGACTACATTTGGCTGGCTCAATCCGATTATGCAACCAAAATAAAGTCACCTACTTTCGAGAAGAAGAGAAGTCAAAGGTTCAGAAGAATAAAGTTGAAAGCTCTTCGAAGGTATCGCAAGAGATAGCGAAGTTCGAAAGTAATGACAGAAGAAATTTGAACCTGAGTGATAATGAAGAGAGATATTACTTAGGGAAGAATAGTAAAGTGTTTGGGGAAAAATTAGTAAACGAAGATTTACTAACAGAAGAAAGAAAGTTGCAGGAAAACAGTGAAAGCCAAAGTACACTAAAGAAGGAAGGATGGATAAGCTTACCCATAGAGCGGGCTAATGTCATAAATAAATTAGCCGAAAGCGTTAAGAAACAGGAAGACAATATGGGAATATTAATGGAAGTAATTTACGGATTACAGATCAAACTAGAAAAATTGGAAAGGAAATTGATCGAAGATGGTAAAAAGAAGAATAATAACATTCATGTAGATAATAAGAATGTTTCCAAGCCAGAAGAAAGCACCAGAAATAAAGCAGGAAAAGCAAATTATAGTGTTAAGGATAATTATTCTCTTCAAGAAGCTCAGAATCAAGAGAGATGGAAGGAAAAAAAAATGTAAAGATAAAAGTTATGTGAAATTAAGCTCTTCAGAGGCCTTGAACAAAGATTATGACGATCGTTCAGATAATCACTTAGAAGATAGTCATAGAAGCAAAGCATTAAGGAAGAGAGAAGAGTTAAGGCGAAAAATTAATTATAGTCATGAGCCAGCGTTTTTTAAAAGAAACACTAGTGAAGACGTAGTTTCTAATGTTTTTCTCTACAGGAAGGAAAAACAGCACGAAAAAGAATATGGAAACGACGAAGGAGGAGAAGGAAGAGAGAGCAGGGAGAAGATGAAGAAGGAAGCTCTGATCTGCTCCATTTAAGATTAATCAGACAGAGGAAGCGACAGAAGAGAAGTCGGAAGAAAGAAGAAGAGCGAACAGATCAAGATGAGAAAAAGTCGCAAACGAAAACGCGAGTTTTTCGTCGCGGGTTTAGCGGCGGGAAAATGTCACCTCATCTTTGAGGTGAAAATGATGAAATCGAATGAGGTAACAGTGGAAGAGAAGGAGAGGTCTCATCAGTTAGTGTCGTCATTGGAAGGAGCCAATGAGGTGACAGCGGATGGAGTAGAGAGAAGCGAGCAAGATAAAGCAAAGAAAAAGCCGGCCCCTGTGGAAGAGAATGGAAGAGGTTGGAAGGAGAGAGATTATCTCACTTGCCCATTGGCGGAAAAGAGGAGAAATGAAATTAAGAAAAATAAAGATTTTGCTAGAAACAGGGAGAAGAAATCGGGAACGAAAGAGAGAGGTCAGATTGAGGGACGTTCTCGAGAACTGAAAGGAAAATGGCCGTGGAAACCGAAAAAGCACGACTCGACAAAAAATACGAGATATGTTAAGAGTCCGCCACCAGCGAGGGAGTCCACGAAGAAGGATAGATGCTTCCAGTGGAAGAAACAATACGACTGGAGAGGAGAGAGAGAAAGACTGTCGCCGACGGGAGGAAACTTCACGACCGCGGACGAGCAGTACGGAACAAAGCCTGACTGCAGCAATAAAGTAAGAGTAACGTTTCTGTATTTAATTCGCTGGCGAGTAGTGCTATCGACGTGACTAAAGTTTCTAAGAACTTTAGGAGATATGAGACATGGACATTTAAATTGAGAGGAGGAATCATCGCGGGTAACGAGCCGCTGGATAATGCAATGGTTTCCTCAGTGGTGCGAATAAAGGGACATATGGACAAAACCGTTTTAGAGAACTATAGTGAACCTGTGAGCAACGTAGTTGTTAGGAAAGATTCTCTAAACGACTTCATTGCATCCAGTGCCCAGTGCTCAGCTATTCCTTGCCAAGTAGACATGACCAGCTTTAGCAGCCAAGCAGTTAATTCAATTGATAATGAAAGTTCATATGGACTAAATCCGTTAGAGAACTCTAGAGAACCTTTTAACCATTTAATGGTCGGAAAAGATTCTCTCAGCGACTTCATTGCATCCAGTATATATAGCGCAGCTATTTCTCGCCAAGTAAACGGGCCCAGCCAAAGCAGCCAGCCCAGCCAAGCAGCGAATTTGTCGGAGTTTAAATCTTCGCTTTCAGGAGAAAACGAAGAGGAGCTTCCCATTAAGGAACGCTTAAACGACATTTCAACGTCTAGTGCCAAAGAGAGAGAGAATGCTCTCCAATTAGACGGACCCAGCCAGCCCAGCCAAGCAGTGAATTTGCAAGCAATACATTCTTCGCTCTCGTCGGAGAGAGAGGAGCAAAGTTGCAATAGTAGCGTGCCTTTAGCATTAGGTAGAGTCGACAGGGCCCTAGTCGGTCTGCCACGCTCGGTAGACAGCGTTGCGTCCTTTCGTAGTAGCTCATGTATTACTTGCATTGTGTTGTGTTGTGTTGTAATCTTTGTGCCAGGTTTACTGACTGGATTATTATTAATGTGTTGCTTTTATCTTCTCTACAGTTCCCACCGGCGAGAAGCTTTACCCTATGCGGTTGCCGTGTTCGGTGTTAACGGTAGCCATTAGCAGTTGACACACGCAAGCCTACTTTGGTTTGCTCAGCAAGCTAAAGAGGTGAAGTCCCTTGCGAAGACAGCTTAAGTGATGCGGATTGTCAGTCCCCAAGTAGAAGACTGTCTCCGTAATTCAGCCAAGCAAGCTTCTCATACATCGTTTGTTAATTCATCAATTAAGATCTTAAATTTTAATACCCAGACGGGTAAAGTTATTATCGTTAATTTGGATATTTGTGATTAGGAGTTAATTAATCTGATATTCAAATTAAGAAGCCAGAGGCTTCAATCTTACTGTTTAATTAAAGAGAGAAAGAAAACTATTTCATTAATGTGTATGAGCTGGCATGTCCCTAGCTCCCCCTAACTCTCAGAGATTAAATAGAATTATATTCAATTAAAATTGATTCCCGCCTTTTCCCTCCTGTACACTAAACATCTTTTACTCTGCTCAGTGGTTTAGTTGTGACAAAACAATACCTGCACCAAAGGTATAAGTTCTCTAAAGACCCGCAAGATTATTTGAAGTTTTCAGAAGCTAGAAAATTATTTGAAAAATGCTGGCAGTCTGATAGGAAGTCCTATTTTAAGTCATTGGAAACTCTTGTCCACTCTAATCCAAGAGCGTTTTGGGACACATCTAGGAAGTTACTTGATCTGAGCAAATCTAAATCCGCTCAGCTTGACGATGAAGAACTTGTTAACCTAGCTGTTTCGTTTGCCCATTCGATGGACAATGACGCACCATTAGCTATGGATGCGGAAACTTTCGAACCTGTTGGCATCATGTTAACTCCACTTTCAGATTCCATGCTGTCTCTGGACAACAAGTCCTAGATCATACCAAAAAACTTTTGGCATCTAAAGCTTGTATGGCAGTTAACATACCGGACTATATTTTTAAAGGTTGTTTAGTAGATATGATTACCTCTTTTTTGCATCTCTTTAATACTTCAGTGACCTCTGGCTGCTATCCATCAGAGTGGAGAAAGGTGCTTATTCACCCAATCCCCCAAAAAACGGGCATGTCTGGTAAGAAGTCTTACAGACCTATTACCATCATACCCTTTCCGGCCAAGCTACTTGAGTCGCTGGTCGCTGACCAATTGGCATGTTTTGTTGACCCTTAGCTGCCTGACGAACAACATGGTTTTCGAACTAACAGAAGTACACAGTCTAACTTTGCTGCCTTTACACACTACCTTATCTTAAATTGGATGACAGGATACAAGTCAACGCCTTGTTTCTCGATTTCTCCAAAGCTTTCAACAAGGTGAATATTTCTTTGTTGATCGAAAAGTTTCTTGGATTATCAAATGATGCTCTCGATTGGTTCCGGTCGATGCTTAGAAATCGAAGTTTTAATTTACGCTTTCTCAGGCATCTCGATCCGGCTTTTCCTATTAAAAGTGGCATACCGCAAGGTTCGCCACTTGGTCCCTTGTTCTTTAACATTTTTGTAGCGAACTTGCCTACAGTGCTTGTGGACCAGCCCGCGAGAATTCTTTTGCATGCCGATGATGTGAAATTGTTTCACTCTATTGAAGGGTGGAAGGACTATACTGGTCTTCAGACTGCCCTGCGGCTGGTGCATAAATGGGCTAGTGACAATGGTTTGGTCCTGAATGCACAAATATCGTTTGTCATCTCATTTAGCCGCGCTGCTGCTCCTTATATACGAGGGGAGATCAAAAAGTAAGTTGCACTAACTCGCCGCAGGAGCGCGCTGTGTGTCGCAATCTTGGGCAAGGCGGAGAAAGGGACATTAACTGTGCAGACGTCGGATAGGACGGTTGCTGTAGCTTCCCGTCGTGTTTTGTGTGACTAGCGGGCTAAAAGCAACGGCACGTCAACTGGATGTCCACTCCAAACTTGAGGTGAGAGCAGCAATCCGATTTCTATGGGCCAAACGGGTGAATTGCACGGACATTCATCGTGAAATCACTATATGGAGAGGGTGCAATTTCCCGGCAAGGAATTGTAAAGTGGTATCAACAATTTGAAGCAGGACGCACGGATATCACACACGAAGATCGCGTAGGCAGGCCCGCAACGTCCCGTACCATTGCAAATGTTGACTGTGTGGATGCGATCATTAGAGAGAATCAGTGCATAAAACTGGTGGAAATTGCCAGCATGCTGAACATTTCGTATGGCAGTGTGTTCTCCATTGTTCACGGGGACCTTGGATATCGTAAGCTGTGTCAAAGATGGGTCCCACGTGTTCTAACCGATGCTCACAAGGGAAAACGTTTCGAATCCTCGCTGGCATTTTTGCAACGGTATTCCGCAGAGGGCAACGAGTTTCTGCGGCGAATCATCACAGGGGATGAAACGTAGGTCCACCAGTTCACCCCCGAAACGAAGAGCAAATCGATGGAATGGGTGCACACCTTATCACCACAATGAAAGAAGGCCAAGGTTCAACCTTCAGCAGGAAAGGTTATGGCGACAGTGTTCTTTGACATGGAGGGTTTGGTGCATGTGGAATTTATGCCGAAAAGGAACGACAATCAACGCGGCCTCGTATAGGGGAAAATATCTTCGCATTGAATGATGGGTACAGCTGCCATTTTTTGAGGGCAAGAGGAAGGCAATCCTATACTGCTACTCATCGAAGTGCGCCGTTTTTGCCCGACTTGTTATTGTATAACGATGGTAATGAGTTGTTGCCTGTTTGGATGTCTTGTATAACAATGGGATATGTTCAGAGCCATGGCAGCCATGGGTCTCGATGCCCTCAAAAGATGGCGGATATTCAATGTTTATGTTTTGATATTTCTCCCTATTGTGAAACGTTGAACCGGTTGCGTAAAGCAATTAAAGAGAAGCGCCGGGGGAAATTGAGTGCCGGTGTGATTTTGTTGCACGATAACGCAACACCTCACGAGGCCTGCCAAAATTGCGAACTGCTGCAGCGATTCAAGTGGGAGGGTTGGCAACATCCTCCATACAGTCCCGACTTAGCGCCATGCGACTTTCATCTTTTCGGTAAGCTCAAAACGGAATTCGGTGGACAACGATTTCGAAACGATGAGGAGGTGAGAGTGGCTGTCACCGTGTGGTTACAAAACGCTGGAGGAGATTTCTATGCATCCGGAATCGAAAAGTTGGTTGATCGTTCGGATAAATGTTTAGAGTCTCTTGGGGACCATGTGGAAAAGTGAACCTACATTGTATGCTGCTATAGCCGTGTTGCTTTTGCATAGGTGGTGTAATAAATGGCCATACCGTGGAAGTGCAACTTACTTTTTGATTTCCCCTCGTATATGATTACCACGTTCACAATAATACTCTTACTAGGACCAACTCTGTAAGAGATTTAGGAGTTAGTTTGTCACAGACTTGCAGCTAAAGACAGCTGGAATCCCTATGCTGTGAACTTTGCCTTCAGAGCGCTTCCGTGCACTGCATTATCGACTAATACGTTCCAGCAAGAAAGTCAACGCGTTCGCGAAACAGCAATATGAAATGAAATATACACTGATTGGAAGAAAGTAATTGGACACCTCACATAGTGCGTTTATTTGCTTTTATTGATAACAGCTAATATCCTGTCGGCCCACCACCTCCTAAAGATAAGGACTGAGCGCGAAAACGTCAGACAATGTTACATCATCATCCGAAGATATGTTTAATCGCATTTCAGGGCTTATTATTGGTAGTAATGCGATTAAACGTATCTTCGGATGATGATGTAACAATGTATGACGTTTTCGCGCTCAGGCCTTATCTTTAGGAGGCGTTGGTCGGCCCCCCCTCTGGCTGCAATCACGGTGGCCACTCTCCGGGGCATGCTTTCCTCAAGAGTACGTACGACCCCCACAGGAATCTCCCGCCGAATGTCCCGTACAGCCGTCCACAGTTCAGGTAGTGTTTTGGGGAGTGGGCTACTGCCCCTCAACCGACGCTCGACTTCATCCCACAGATGTTCGATGGGATTCAGGTCGGGGCTCTGGGCTGGCCACTGCATGCGTTTAACATTATTATCGGCATACCATTGCAGGGCATTGTCGTCTTGGTACAGGCATGGCTCTAGACCGTCGGTTTGCCAAAGGGTTGGGAGAACGGAATTGTCCAGGATGGTAGTGTAGTACCGGGACTATACCATACCACGAAAAACAGCCCTATACCATAATTCCTCCTCCGCTGAACTTCACTGTTGGAAGGAGCCGTTCTCCAGGTAAACGCCACATCCAAACTCTGCCATCTGATCGAAACAATGTGAAGCGGGATTCATCGCTCCAGAGAACACGTTTCCAGTCCTCAACGGTCCAATCTTTGAGTTCCCTGGCCCATTGCAGTCTGTTCGTTTTGTTCGCCAGTGTGACTAGCGGCTTGTGAACTGCTGCTCTGCCGTGATAGCCCAGCATGGGTGCCTCCTTTCGGAGGGTCTTGGTGGATACGTGGCATCCAGATGCATGCTGGTATTCCCCGGCGATGATGGTCATCGTCGAACGTCGGTTTTTCCGTATCTCCCGCTGCAGCACCCCACGGTCCCTGTCGGTCAATGCGGGTGGACAACCAGGCCTTGGTGCATTCGTACAATGTCCATTGGTCCTGTACTTCTTCAGCACATACGCTACTGTTGATTTCGGGTGGTTCCGGCTACTGGCAATCTCTCGTATGGATGCGCCTTGGAGCGACATTCCAACCAGGACACCTTTTTTGAACTCTGTCAGCTCCGGCTTGATGCTTCAGTTAGAGTCAATGGTGTTGTCAGATGATTATCTTTGCATTTCCATACAGTAGTGACACGTGTGGTAGCGGAAAGGTCCATTTTTTACCGGGTGGATGGGTGTCCACTTACTTTCTTCCAATCAGTGTATAATATAAACAATTTAATGTTAATGTACTTTCTAATTTATTTTTAATGTTTTACTGCTAATAGCCAATAATGTTGTAAAACTAATTCCGGTTCGAATTATAATAAAATACGAATTATGAATAAAAATGAGAGCTGTATACTTCACTATGAATTGTTTAAAAACGTTTAAAAAATAACTGAAACCAGGGATGGATGAAAGACTAGAGCTTTCATCCATCCCTGCTGAAACAACTTACTAAGTAAATTATGAAAATACAGACTTTTATTAGATAATTTAATATAAAGTTTACAAAAATTAATTAAAAATACATGAAATTTGAAAATAAAGAAATGAACAGGCATGGTGAAATGGCGAAAATTAATATAATGAAAATTTTTTCTGAAATTTAATCATATTTTAAAATATGTTTAGTTTTTTTTTTTTTTACAAATATTTAGAAAACTTTTAATTAAGAAAATTTAATACAGAATTTGTGTATAAATTCTGATACACTGAACTTTTAACGAAGTTATATAATAATCAATTTTTTCGATTCTTTGAAGAATAGCATGCAATATATTTTGGTTTAATGCTTTTTTAAATGCTTATTTAAAATCAATTACATCTAAGCAATAGTTCGTTGAAAGTAACCTTTTCATTGTATTTCAAAATATTATTTTTATGAAGGATTATGGAATGTCATGCAGAAATGGATTTCATTTTTTTATTTTTATTTTTAATCTCCTTTTTGCTTAATTAAGATTTTTTTTATATTCTCGATAACAAAGAAAATACATAATCATGTATATAAAAATTAAGCAAATGTTATTTAAGTGATTTTTTTTTTTTGAACTTTTATTTTTTTACATACTCTTAGCAAAATCACATACATACAAACTAAAATCCATAAAATATATTGCAGCTTTTACAAATTGGTTTCATACAATATTATATGAATTTCAAACTTAAAAATAGAGTTAATACACTTTTACTACGTCAATGAATTTACCGGTGAAATACCCCCTCCGTACAGAAATACGGAAGAATAAATATTTCAAGTGTTACTGTATTTATTTTATAAATAATTAAATAATATGAACTCCTTTTTAATTGAAAATAATAGAAATAAAAATACATTAATAAAAATATTTGATTTAAATTTAAATGTGTTCGGTCTCCTTTTAATGGGGAAAATCGTAAAATTAATAAAAACAAAAAAATAAATAATAAATAAAGCCACCAATCTTGAAAAACGATGAAGAAACTTGTGAGATAGAAGAAAACTCAAAGGATGTAGTCTATTGAAGATGTTGTTGATAGTAGAAATAAACCCAGTCTATTGAGGATGTAGATGAAGTCTTGTGAAGATAATGTTGATAGGGGAAAAACGATAATCTTGAAGTAAGTGTTGTTTTTGAGATACAGATGAAATTTTGAAGAGGGTGATCCAAATATTTGGGATAAAATTTATATAAAAAAACGTTTTCGAGAATATTTCTCATCATCAGTTGTATTATACATTTTTGAACGGTGAAAACAGTTGAAATAAGAATTTAACAATTGATATAAAGGTGATGAAGCTAAGTTGGTTGTAATTGTTGGTTATGATTGTTGGCTAGGGTGATTGTTGTTTAAAAGTAGTGTCCATTTATTGTTTATCTCTATTGATGGCTTGGCTAAATTTTTGTTATTTGTAATGATATTTATTGTTTCTTTAATTAATCTTTTTTTATAATTTTCTTCTTTTCCAATGATTTTTGTGTTATTCCAATCTGGTGTGTGGTTTTCTTTGATACAATGATTTATTAAATGGTTGTTTTTGTCTTTGTGGCGAAGTGTTCTTTCATGTTCTTTTAATCTTATTTCTAATTGTCGTTTAGTTTGACCTGTGTAGATATGTTCACAATTTTTACATGGTATTTGATAAATTATATTTCTAGTGTTCCATTTTTCTTTATTATTTTGACATATTTCTTTGAATAGGTAATGTGGTATGTTGTTAACTTTTGTTGGTTTTTCAAATATCTCAAAATCTAGATTATTTTCATTTTTTATAATGTTTATATCTAAATTTTAAAGGATATCGTTCTTCTAATAGGTGTATTAATATTTTTATTGGTTTGTTTGTTATGACTAGGATGTCATCTACATATCTCATCCATATTTTTATGTGTTGTTTGTGTTGTGATTTGTTTAGTAAATTGTGCTCCATGTTATATAAATGGATGTTGGAAGGTTAGGTTAGGTTAGGTTAGGTTAGGTTAGGTTAGGTTAGGTTAGGTTACTTATCACAACAACCCACACACCAAAAAATTAACACTATTAAAAAAATTTACAAAGAATAAAAAATCTTACATCCCCGAAATATATTCCTACAAATTTAAAAAAACTTAAACTGAACCTAATAAAAAACAAATATCCAATAACTTTAATAGACAAAATTTTAATAGATGCGTTTACAAACAATACAACAAAAACTATACCAATTTAACAAGAACAACAAAAAAGATATTCAATACAATACAATAATAAAATTTTCCACAAACAGAAAAAAATATTAGAACAAATACCAAACATAAAAATCATACCAAAAATAACAAATAACATTACTAAAACATTAATAACCACCACCAACCTAAAAACAACAATCAATCAAAATAATAACACAAATATCGATTTCAAAGAAATAAGTCAAAATAATAAAGAAAAATGGAACACTAGAAATATGATTTATCAA
>JAHWFO010026798.1:987511-1014164 GCA_023313115.1 Rhysida immarginata | reverse complement strand
AAAAAAAAATTAGAACAAATACCAAACATAAAAATCATACCAAAAATAACAAATAACATTACTAAAAAATTAATAACCACCACCAACCTAAAAACAAAAATCAATCAAAATAATAACACAAATATCGATTTCAAAGAAATAAGTCAAAATAATAAAGAAAAATGGAACACTAGAAATATGATTTATCAAATACCATGTAAAAATTGTGAACATATCTACACAGGTCAAACTAAACGACAATTAGAAATAAGATTGAAAGAACATGAAAGAACACTTCGCTACAAAGACAAAAACAACCATTTAATAAATCATTGTATCAAAGAAAACCACACACCAGATTGGAATAACACAAAAATCATTGGAAAAGAAGAAAATTATAAAAAAACATTAATTAAAGAAACAATAAATATCATTACAAATAACAAAAATTTAGCCAAGCCATCAATAGAGATAAACAATAAATGGACACTACTTTTAAACAACAATCACCCTAGCCAACAATCATAACCAACAATTACAACCAACTTAGCTTCATCACCTTTATATCAATTGTTAAATTCTGATTTCAACTGTTTTCACCATTCAAAAATGTATAATACAACTGATGATGAGAAATATTCTCGAAAACGTTTTTTTATATAAATTTTATCCCAAATATTTGGATCACCCTCATCAAAATTTCATCTGTATCTCAAAAACAACACTTCCTTCAAGATTATCGTTTTTTCCCTATCAACATTATCTTCACAAGACTTCATCTACACCCTCAATAGACTGGGTTTAATTCTACTATCAACAACATCTTCAATAGACTACATCCTTTGAGTTTTCTTCCATCTCACAAGTTTCTTCATCGTTTTTCAAGATTGGTGACTTTATTTATTATTTATTTTTTTGTTTTTATTAATTTTACGATTTTCCCCATTAAAAGGAGACCGAACACATTTAAATTTAAATTAATCATTTAAACTCCTTAGATCAATAAAAATATTTGATAACTAAAAGTCACCTGATGTGGAGAAACACAAATAATTGTGTGTAAGTCCTACGGAGAACTGGTTGATGCAGACGAAACACAGGTAAAAAGAAGGTCTTGTAGAGAAATGTTATAGTAAAAAACACAGAAAGAAATAATATTTCTCTACATGATCTTCTTTTCACCTGTGTTTCGTCTGAACAACCAGTTCTCCATAAGACTCACACTTCGTTATTTATGTTTCTCTACATCGCGTGACCTTTAGTTATCAATTGCTTTTATTAATTTATTTTTATTTCTATTACTTTAAATTAAAAGGAGTTGACATTTTTTTAATTATTTCTATATTATTACAACTCCTACTCTTATATAATTATGGATTTATTTTAGTTTAATTATACAATTACACAGAAATAACGCTCTTTTTACGTTTGAGTTATTTGTTTATGTTACAATTTTTTGTTTCTGTAACTTAATTAAAAAATAAAAAATATAAATAAATTTACTATAATTAACTAAAACAATTTGTAAGGTTTCAATAAAAATGGCTTTTTACTTATTTAGTAATTAAACTCCATTCTTATTGAACTAAAACACATATTCTATTTATTTAGGTTCGTATTAAATTCATTTAAAATTGTATTAAATTTATTTAGAAATGTATGAAATTTATGTAAAACTTTATGAAACCAATTTGTAAAAACTGTAAAAATGTAATTATGCCCATTTCTAACTTTTTGAATCTTCACTTTTGTATAAAAAAATGTAAAAAATGCATAAAAGACCTCATATAAAATCTGCATAAGAAAACATTTAATTGTGCAGCAATAACTCCAAGTCAATTTCTTTTTTCTCAGCATCAGTAGGATTTTTAAATGCTCTCGATACACTTTTTAATTTTTTCTTGGTGGACTTGTACCGCTGCGTCTCTATGTTGCCATGAATCTTGGACTGGTGGGGTCTTTTTCGTGTATTTTCGCCAATCTGACTACATGTGGTAAATGTTTTTTCTTTATTTGTCACTGCTAAAGTTAAAATTTTTGGTTCTGCACTTTTGAGAATGCGATTCAGAAGCAATTTTTGTTCACGACTCCGACTTAATTGTATTAATCGTGAAAATGCTGCTTTAGCCTCTTGCACAAGATCATTGTCATCAACATTTTCTTTAATGGGAATTTTTTTGCAAGTGAGCCATATGAGTCTGGATTTCGTTGATAGATAAATCTTCACTTTCATCTATTATTAATTCGTGATTCGGACTGCTGTACAGAGTTTCATCAGAGAAAAGTGAATTATATTCAGGGTTTCTATTTTCCTCACATTTGTGTTTTCCATTCACTTGATCATCAAACCCAGCATCAGGGGTATTATGTACTGTTCCATTTAACCTTCTAACTAAATGAATGTGTTTGCACATGCTGAACTTAATAGCATTATCAAGACATGTACAAATAAAGGAATGAACACAACATTTGCATTCATCACATTTTAAGTTGCATGAGCATTGTAATGCAATCTCAGTTATTTCATACAAAAATGTCTCATCTTTAGAAGATGGAACAAGCCATACATTGCTTTATTCACCTTGAAAAATTGCATTTGGCAACTCTAAACTATTCCGGTGTCTTTTCCTTATTCCACTTAATTTGTGCCCAACTTTTCCTTTATATGAAGAGATATTTCTACCAACTTCTTATCTCTAAGAAGCGCCATGACTGCATGAATCGATTTATCTAGTCTCCGAACTTTTTTACCATTCAAATAATCATATTTCAACAAACCATGTATTCTTTCGACGCTCATATTAGTACTTATGTCCAAACCAACTCGATAGCAGTAGGCCCACAGCCCACAACGATTGCAGTAATAATTGCATAAATATCTTGCAAACTCATTGCAACTTTATCTTCATTGTGTAACATTCTTTTAAATGCTTCAGAGTCAAGTTGAGTTTGGATACACTTTAATTTTTTAAACAAGTCATAACGTTTTTCCAAATTACCTATAATTTTCAGTTTTTTTCTCCCAAGAACGAACAACATGCCAACTACAAAGTAAACGGTGAGCAATATTACCCATAACTTTAACCCAAGGATTATAGGAAACATCCGTATCATCAGACATAAAAAACCTCACAGTTTAATGAAGTTGCATTAATATGTTCCTTGATAATATTAAATGCAGTTTAAGCAACCCTACAGTTTGTTTATTGCTAAAAATAAATGCAACTGGAAAACCTTCATTATTATCATCTAAAACCAAGATAGTTATGAGTTCAAAATAATAAGCATTGGTGCCGTGTGTAGAATCCATGCATATGATTTTATTATTGTTCAGCAGCATATGGTTTTGGCCCTCTGTCATTATAATCAACAAAAAAATCATCGTTTTGTAAACTGTTCAACAGTGAATCACAATGCTGTTGTTTGAAAAATATGACAGGATTATGTGGGGTTGACTTCATTTCATTTACCCACATTTCAACACTGATGTAATCATTTGAGTGACGTGAACTTTTAGTACTATTAAATGACCTTTTAATATTCTGAATATCTTTCCTGGTGATTAAATGTTGCCTATTTAATGGTTGTTACATATTGTTCCTAATCATATCTAGTACCACAGATCCAGAAACACCAGCAGACAACTTCTGAGCTATTTTAAGTTATCACTTTTGGATAGAGTTAAATGACCAAGGTCATTTGAACCATGACCACAGTGCGTTTTGAAAAATGTTACTTTTGAATGTTCACTCTTAATGTTACTTGTTAGGATAATACAGGCTGGACAGAAGGCATTTATCTTTCTTGAACCTTGTATTTTTGTGGACCTTTTTCCACTTCCGCAATGCTTGACATGTCCTGATCTACAGCAGACATACGTGTCTTTCATTGTTCCATCAGCAAGTTTCTCCTGTCCCCTTTCCTGACGAATTGCGAATTGGTATTCTTTTCTATTTGTTCTTTCCAATCGCTGAAATCCAGTGGCGGCTCGTAGCTAAAATTTCTGGGGGTGCTGCGTCAGAAAATTTTAATTTTTTCACGAACTAGAGAATAGCTAGTGACATTAAGCTTAAGGATCATGTAATATACATGTATAAGAATAGTATTAAAGAAAAAAAGACACATTATATTGAATTTTATCAATATCGAAAGTGAAACTGGGGGTGCTGCAGTGCCCCAGTGCCTATGGACGAGCCGCCACTGCTGACATCTATTTTCGGATATAGCAAACATTAACTCATTTTGTAAACATTAACTCATTTTGGTCGAGAAATGAGAGAATTCATACTGCATCGGGTGTGGCGCAGGTTAAAGTCACCCGCGTTCGGGAGTTAGCCAGAGCCTCTCGTTCGAAAAATAGTCGACAGTCTCCCGGCTGTTATCTCGGAGCAATGCCTCCGAGAAGCCCCACCAGTGCACTTGCTATGCGCTTGGGGAAACGGTCGGGGGCAGCGCATGCCTTTACCCAGGAGGAGAAACTGGTAAAGCGACAACGGGATCGGGTGCTGTCAATCGGCACTTGGAATGTATTCTCCATGACAGGAAAAGAATCAGAGTTAGTGGAGGAAGCCAAACGATATCGACTGGATATCATAGGTATTACCTCTACGAAACGTCCGGGTTCTGGAACTGTGGACTTAGAAGGACGGTGGAAGCTTTTCTACTCTGGTGTCGACCCTAACTTGACTGCCCAGGCGAGAGTGGGGATACTCACAAGTACCCGGCTGGCAGATTATGTTGCAGATTGGACCCCCTTAGGTGGAAGACTGTGTCTCCTGAGGCTTCAGATAGGGAAACGGTCTCTCTCTCTATTCGTTGCATATGCTCCGAATGCAGTCACAGAGTACCCACTTTTTCTAGATGAAGTTGATGCTGCTCTTAGCAGGAGAGGGAGTGCAGATTCTGTCATCCTGATGGGCGACTTCAATGCACACGTAGGGGCTGATGACCAAACGTGGAGGGGCGTGTTTGGGAGGAATGGTGACCCCGATTTAAATGCGAATGGGAGGTGCTTGTTGGATCTCTGTTGCAACAATGGACTTTCCATCACAAATACCTTCTTCCAGCACAGGGATGTCCATAAGTATACCTGGTACAGGGATGCAATGGACCAGAAGTCACTGATTGATTTTGTAATTGTTTCAGCCGACTTATTCCGATCAGTGATGGATACTCGTGTGAGAAGAGGGGCAGAACTATCAACTGATCACCACCTTGTTGTCTGCACTTTGCGGTTCTCTGAATCCATGCCAACCAAAGCGAAATACTAGGTTCAGACAAACTTGGCGCATCAAATGGGAGGCATTGGAGGATAGAGCTGTGAGGAAGACCTTTGCAGATAACATATCTTCAAGTTTCAAAGAACTACCCAGTGATCGTGGTACTGTTGAAGAGGAGTAGCAGTTGTTTAAAACTGCTGTGATTACTTCGGCTGCATTGTGCTGTGGTCGTAAGCGGCTGAGTGTGGCGCAGGGCGGTGAGAAAAGGACTGCGTGGTGGAACGGTGAAGTCCAAGAAGCTGTCAAGGCAAAGAAGGAAGCCTATTTGCTATGGCTTGCAAATAAGTCAACTTCGAGTCGAGTGCGGTACACTGAGGCGCGAAAAGCAGCAGCAAGGACAGTATCAACAGCTAAAGCCAAGGCCTGGGAGAAGTTCGGGGAGAAATTGGAGACAGACTATGGTTCGGCAAACCAGGTGTTCTGGCAGACCGTGCGCCGCCTCCGTGGAAAGAAGTCTCTTTCATCACAAACTATTAAGAGTTCAGATGGGAGGCTTCTGAAAACGGAGGAGAGCGTATTGCATAGGTGAAAGGAATACTTTGCATCTCTTCTTAATTCGGTGACGACAACAACTGAGGCACACGAGGTGCACCTTGGAGCGGAGAATAGTCACGGTAGTATCACTGAAACAGAAGTCAGATGGGCAATTAAGTCCCTGAAGACTGGCAAAGCTGCAGGTGATGATGAAATCCGGTCCGAGATGTTAAAGGCCTTAAATCAGGATGGTATCCTGTGGCTGACTCGAGTGTGTCAGGTTGCTTGGATATCTGGACAGGCCCCTAAGCAATGGCAGACAGGAATTGTGATCCCTATCTTCAAAAAGGGAGATCAGAGAGATTGCAACAACTATCGAGGCATCTCTTTGCTCAGCATTCCTGGGAAAGTGTACACTAAGTGTCTGGAGAAGAGAAGTCGGGAAATAGTCGACTCCAAACTGTCGGGGGGAGTAGTGTGGTTTCCGACCTGGCCGAAGCACAACGGATCACATCTTTGATCTAAGGCAAATCTTTGAGAAATCCTGAGAGTATGCAAAAGAGGTCTACGCTTGCTTTGTGGGCTTCGAAAAAGCATATGACAGAGTTCCTCGGGAGAATCTCTGGCAAGTGTTGCAAGAGTATGGAGTGGATGGGCAATTACTGGTTGCTATCATGTCTCTGTACGAAAGCTCTGAGATGTGTGTCCGGATAAATGGCATTAAGTCAAGACCGTTCACCGTGGGTGTTGGACTCCGCCAAGGGTGCGTACTGTCGCCCCTCTTGTTCATTATCTTTATGGACTGGATAGACAGGGGCAGCCGAGATGATGAGCGTGTTTGTGTGGGCGACTGCCTAGTGGAGAGGTTGCTCTTTGCTGACGACCTTGTCCTGCTTGGGTCTTCTCGCACGAACTTTCAGCATGCACTAGACCGGTTTGCAGCCAAATGTGAAGAAGCTGGGATGAAGATCAGTGTGGCTAAAACCGAGGTTCTGGTTCTTTCAAGACAGCCTGCTCAGTGCGCTCTCCATGTTAGGGGAGCCTCATTGAGACAGGTGAAGAAATTCAAGTATCTCGGGATTGCATTCATGAGTGATGGACGGCAGGAGAAAGAATTGGATGCTCGGATCGGTGCAGCAAGCTGTGTCAGACGTGAACTGTGGCGATCCGTGGTAACGAAAGGCGAGCTGGGTAACAAATCCAAGCTCTCCGTCTTCAAATCTATCTTTGTCCCTATTCTCACCTATGGTCATGAGGCTTGGGTAATGACCGAAAGAGTGCGATCGCGGGTACTAGCGGCCGAAATGAGATTTCTGAGAGGTGTGGCAGGTGTTACCCTACTAGATAGAGTGTACAGCAGCACAATGAGGAAATCATTAGGTGTTGAGCCGCTACTTCTCCGCATTGAGAGATCTCAGTTGCGCTGGTATGGCCACGTGATTCGGATGCCGCAAACTAGTCTTCCTAGGCAGTTGTTATTTTCCAAGCCGGTGGGTAAGAGACCAAGGGGTCGGCCTAGAACCAGGTGGCTAGACTACATGGAGAGTCTGGGTTCGAGTCGCTTGGATATTACCAGGGCGGACATGCGCCTGATGGGCTGCTGCCCCCGCGATCCTAACGGATAAGCGGGTTTGAAAAGTAAGTAAGTAAGTTAACTCATTTTGTGAACATTAATTTCAAGCTTAATTAATATTTCAAGCTTATCAAATATTAAAAAAATGAAGAAATAGTGCACGTTGTTATCAAAATAATCAAACGATATTCAAATAATATTCAATGACTTACCACTTGTTGAGTTGAAGACTATTTCTTCCTGCTCAATTATCGCGTTATGTGACTTCTCAAGATGTTGATGAAACTCAGATGTTCGATGGCACTTAAAATCTGTGCACAATGAACATTGCTTCCAGTTAAAATTCCTTTCACGGATTCTTTGACGTATATTCTCCATGAATATTTCTTATGTAACGACGCTGATTACTCATAGAGGAAAATCGCTTTTTACAAAGTAAACAATCAATTGACATTATGGAGCCCATACTGAACATCCATGAAAAAAGTGAAAGAGATGTCAGGACAATCGACAATCGGGCCTTGTAGTTTAATGTGGGGCGAGTGGTACTAGAGCCTGGCTCTTATAATCTCACTCTTTTGTGCCATATACATGGGGAAGTACACTGAATTATAATAATTAATAACTGCAGATACGTCTTCAAGCATAGGTAATGATTTTTCAATTGAAAAATGGAAGGAAAAATTCTGCGACCCGGATTCGAACCAGGAACCTCGACTATCATGGCTGTCTTGAACTTGGTTGTCTTTAAGACAGCTTGGCTGTCCGTGGTGTCTGCGATAGCCCAATTAGTAAAGGCATCGGCCGTGATAGTCGAGGTTCCTGTTCGAATCCGGGTCGCAGAATTTTTCCTTCCATTTTTCATTTGAAAAATCATTACCTATGCTTGGAGACGTATCTCCAGTTAATAATTATTATTATTCACTTGTGAGTTCATCATCTTTCTGATGGTTTGGAGTGGAGAAATTCTAGATCTGCGGGCCAGGTTCCCGTCTCCCATTGGGCTTTCAACCGTGACAACTTGGTTGTCTTTAAGACACCTTGAGACAGCTTGGCTGTCCGTGGTGTCTGCGATAGCCCAATTGGTAGAGGCATCGGCCATGATAGTCGAGGTTCCTGGTTCGAATCCGGGTCGCAGAATTTTTCCTTCCATTTTTCAATTGAAAAATCTTTACACTGAATTATTTGTGAAGCTGAACATTCCCATTTAAGTCGTCCTTGTATGTAATTGGGATTCTACACCTGTAATAGAGAAGAGGGTTAGATTGTCAATTGTCTATTGGATTTCTTACTTCTTCTTATGTGTCCAATAGGGTGGGAAAATGGGAGAGGCTGGGTCAATATTTGTATGGGATATCTGATTCTCCTCGGATTTTTCTGAGATTTGCTCATGCGTATGATGTCAGCCAATAGTGGGTTCGGATGAAGCTTTATTTCTTCTAGTAATTTTTCTGTTTCTTCCCGCACTATGATTTCTATAGTGGGGATGTTGAAGTTTGCATGTTGAAGTTTGCATTCTATTGCTACATCCTCTTGTGGATCGTTTTTTATAACTTCTTAGCATCTTATTCTGAAGAGTCTGTAGCCTTCTCCAGTTTGTGATGCATGTCGTCGCCCAGATCGGCATACCATAAAGAAGGATAGGTCTTATTATTGTCTTATACAGGAGCAACTTGTTATCAGTCCTCAGGGCGCTATTCCGTCCCAGCAGGGCAATGAGACTGAATTTCGCCTTTGTTGCCTTTCGTAAAGCGTGTTCAGTCAAAGCTGTGTCCAGGTAAGTTTCGAGTCAATATTTATTCCGAGGTATTTATATGTTTTGACCCATTCCAGTTTCTTGCCACATAGCCTTCTGGAGAAGAACATCACCTTGCATATTTGGGCGTTCAGTTTCAGCCACCAGAAGTTGAATCATTCCTCGCATTTCTTTAAGGCTTCTTGTAAGTTTTTAATGAGAATTTTCGTGGTGCTTGCCTGTGACATTATTGCTGTGTCATCTGCATATTGACAGATCGTGCAGCCTTTTGGAACGGGGAAATCATTTGTGTAGTAGTTAAACAGAGTGGGGCCCAGAATGGAGCCCTGGGGGACTCCAGCTTCAGAGGGATAAGGTCGGGAGTGAATTTCTGCAACTTTGGAGCAGAAATGCCTGTTTTTAAGAAAGTTCCTGATTAAGATTATGAGGTCTGGTGGGAAGCCATCTCTAAACATTTTAGCTAGGAAACCATCGTGCCAAACTTGGTCAAATGCCTTTTGCACGTCCAGGTAGACTACAGCACATCGCCTTGAGAGGTTGACTGCATGTGTTATATTTGTTGTCAGCCTCGAGAGCTGGAGCTGACAAGAGTGTTCCTTTCTGAAACCAAATTGTTCTTGCTTCAGGAGCTTTTTGTATTCGCAGAAGTGTTGGAATCTTGTTAGGATTACTTTCTCGAGGATTTTGGAGAGAGTAGGAAGTAGACTAATTGGTCTATAGTTTGAAGGTAGGGATGGAGTCAGTCCGGGTTTAGGACTACTTAGGATGGTTGATTATTTCCATGCCGTGGGGAAGTATTTCAGTCTCCAGCAATCTTGAATAATGTTTGTTATGGTATCTTTGGTTTCCGATGGGGTGTTTTTTAAGCCTTCATTTGTGATTTAGTCAGGGCCTGGGGCTTTCCTGGGTTTCAATTTCTAGATATGATGCAGAATTTCAGCTGGGGTAGGATTTTCTAGTGGTGGGTTACTTGAGCTGAGTGTCCGATAATGCAGGAAATCTATGTATAATGTTTTAGGTGCTCCCTTCGTTTCCGAGGTGATAAACTGTTTTGTTAAGGATTGTGCAAAGGTAAGGGCTTTCTGGGCGTCAGTTAGTGCAGTTTCACCTTATCCATCTTCAGTGGGGGTAGGGACGTTGCGATACTACAGATATGAGTAAGTATCGATATTTTCATTCGATATTGGCAGTATCTGTATCGATATCGGTTATTCGATAATATCGTGGTATCGTAAACAAGATATGATTGCTTTGGTTTGTTTGGTATTAACGTCCTTTTCAACTGCTATGGTCATTTCAGGACGGCGTTATAGGGGCCGCAAATTTTGCCTCACAAGGGTTCTTTAACGTGCAGCCAGCAAACGACTACACGGGACCAACGGCTTTACTTCCCTTCCGAAGGAAGTGCGTGATCTCAGGATTTATCCCTGAAAAATCCTCGTCGTCCTCGGCCGGGATCGAACCCGCGTACTCGGGCATCAGAGGCGATCACGCAACCTGCTGAGCCACCGAGGCCGATAACAAGATATGAGTATATTTTTATACAAGAACAGATGAAGGTACGTTCTTGTTTATACGTATGCCTATTAATCTTTTCCATCTGCCATGCTCGATGACGGTCCCACTCCTTATGCCACCACAACACGCCTCTAATATCGTTGTGCATTCTACTTTTGCGTATTTTATTTACCATCTCCACAGTCAAATGGATTAAGAGATTTAATTCATGTATGCTTTGCTACCAATTTAGAAATTAAACATTATATTCTTTGCAACAAAAATAATAAACAACAACTTTTCTTTGTTGTAAGCTGCAACAACTTGTACATGGTGTTTCTGAATGGTGTGTACAGGCTTTCAGGATATGTTCCAAGGACCAAAACAAGCAGAAAATGTCATATGAACATGGGGTCGAAGATGCTTCTTTCTATAGTATAATGGTTTGAAGGTGTCCTGTAGTACAACCCTAGCGTCAATGAACTTCGGACACCTACAGAATTTTGGATAAGTACAACGAAACTAATTGTAAACAAATGAAAATTACTTTATTGAGTGCACAGAGCTTTAGTACAACTGTGATATAGCATTTTAACATAAAAACAAACGAGAAAATTAAATAAGCGACTTTTTATAATGTTCCGTTTTCAACACGTTGCAATGAACTTCGTACATCATACCGTTTATTGCACATTACCACTGAGTGGCGTCACCTTTCCGACGAATGACGCTCCGAAGTCGTTAAGGCATGCTGGACACTAACTTCTGCGTTCTTTCTACTGGAATTTTATCCCACTCTTCGGAAATACACGCCCGCAACTGCTTCCATACTGACTTTTCGCTTTAAAATGCGCCATACATTTTCAATGGGCGACAGATCTGGGCTGCAGGCAGGCCAGTCAAGCACCCTGAAACGCTGCTATTGTAGACAAGCCTTGGTGTTCCGAGCAGCATGAGGCTTCGCGTTGTCCTGCTGAAAGATGCTTGGTCTTCTATTGAACAACTTTTGGCGGGATGGACGCAGATGCTGTTGAAGATTGTTTATATAGGCAGCAGAGTTAATAGTGCCCTCGCAAAAGTGAAGCGATCCTGTCCCGGCTGCACTCATGCAGCCCCACACCGTCAGCGATGCAGCCTTCTGAACTTTCCTCTGGTAACAGTCGGGATGATTGCTTTCGTGCTTGGTCCTTAGCACCTTGCGACGGTTGTTGCCATACATCACTGCAAAGATGGACTCGTCGGACCACAGAACACTATTCCACTGGGCAAGGGTCTACTTTAGATGGGTTCTGGCTCATGCTACCCGGCGACGCTTAGCTACAGTGCTCATAAAATGCTTCCTCTTTGTAGCGTATAAGTAATAGTTGCATCTTCTGATGTAACGGCGGACTGTGCTTTTGGATATGGGTATATGAAAATATTCTCGAGCCCAAACAGTCATTTCACTTATCGGAGCATGCCTGTTTTTCACAATGTAACGTCGAAATACTCGTAGGTCCCTAACATTCAATAATCGCTGCTTACCTGGTGCAGTCCCTTGTTCTGTTTTCCCGATTTCTCTGAAACGCTTGATGATCCCATTAACAGTAGAGAGTGGAACTGATAATTCATGAGCAATAGCTCGCTGGGATTTGTTATTCTGGAACTACTATATAATTTTTTGCCTTTTTAACGTTTCTACTAGCTTACCACGTCCCATGGCTCAAAACAACACGAATACTGTGCTCTGTCGCGTGGACGGTGCTTTTAAAGCCTGAAGCAAAGCATTCTGGGCGTTTCTACAGCCTTCAGGAAAGTTCTATATGCTGGCGAACCCTTGTGTACGAAGTTCTTTGAAACCTGTTGACAACGCAATTTTACATAAATTTGAATAAATTATTTCACACCATTAAATCGATTCTAAATCGATGTTGATATTGTTCCATCTACTCAGTAAATCTATTTTCATTAGCCTGCAATCCTCTGTATGCACTTTTCACTGTGTTTTTAGCCAAATTACTTGGTGTCCGAAGTTTATTGACGCTAGGGTTGTAGAAGAAGAATTACGACAATTCAAAGAAACGTGTGAAGAAAATTGTGTTCTTCTGGGGGGATTTGAAAACGCGTGTTTTTTTCTGCCCAATTACCAGAAGTTGCAATTCCTCGTCAGCGGATCCTGGATGGTTGCGACATCGTCTGTCATATACCTGGTATTTTCGAACATGTTCGTCAAACCATGTGGGGACGTGCACAGGCTTTCTTGTAATCTAACGGAGCCCATTTTCATCTTTCACTATAGCAAATGTATTCGTAGAAACAAGAAATTATCCCCCCCCCCCCCGAGGGGGGTATAGGAAAGTAGCGGAATCCCTGAGGTCATGTACTGTATTTTTACCCCTTTATCTTCACTTTTAAAGCCCCCGAATTTTTTAATCAGAAAATTGATTTTCTCGAACATTGTATTCGAATCAAAAAATGCAAAAGAGCTATCTTCTTTCGTTTCTCACCATTGCCGATCGAAGGATATATCATATGACTTACACCGCCAGATTTCTAAAGAACAAGTGACTGCCACACCCACAACTCTGACCCTACTGGGACAATTTGTCCCAAATTCATAGTAATCTGCATAATGAATTTCACTCCGCTACCATGTTGATCTTTTGGTCCCCTCTAACTCCCAACCCTGTAATTCCGACCCCAGTGGGCGAATCAAAACCAAATGAAATTGTGAAGGAGGACATGCCTATGGCAAGGTTAATTCGAAATTTTAACTTTCTACGCGAAAAAATGTAGAAAATATGAAGGGGACAGACGGATGGACAGACAAACGGACATTGTGAAACCAATAAATCATTCCACAACTTAATAAATCACACAATTTGCAACACCTATATGCCTTAATGTTAATTTCGTCTACTCAAGAAACCTTCAAACCAACATAACTCTAGAACGACGCGTTTCGACTCATTGCTCATATGACATTTTGTGCTTTTGATCGCGGAAAGTTTATACAGGCCATTAAGAAACACCCTGTATACATTGCAATATTACTTCAAACTTAAAGACATGCAATTGTGCCTGCTTTATAAGAGTATCGAATGATACTCTCTGAATCGATATTTTTTCCCGATAGTATCGGGGTATCGATACTTGGCTCTAAGTTTGATATCGATGCTGAATACCGTATTGAAAAGAGTATCGCAACGTCCCTAAGTGGGGGCAGGGCAACACCCTCTAAATTCCCTAAGTGGGGGCAGGAGTTTAGAGGGTGTTGGGCAGGGTGACCAGATCGGGCGATAAACCACAAATTGGGCGTTTTTTAATGGCCATTTGCGCCTAAAATTTGATTTGTGCGCTTTGCCGGTTTTTTTTTTGCGAATAAATCAAAAACATGCGACTTTAGGGCGAATCATAATGAATTTGGGCTATTTGTGCGTTTTTTGTTCAGATGGCGCTTCGGTAGCAGTATCAGTCATGAGATAAGTCTAAAACTCATACGTCATACAGGCTGACGCGTAGCCAATGAGATAGACAGGCCCCGGCGCGGAAAAGTCACCTGACCATACTAGTCCGAGTAACAATGTAACCCTCATTGTTTTCATCTTGGATTTTAACAATTGATATTTTTTCGTTTGTTGGAAAGAATGAACGTTGGATTGTTGGCCGGACTACTATGATCAGGTGACTTTTCCGCGCCGGGGCCTGTTTTTCTCGTTGGCTACGGGCTGACGTCATATTATATTATCCAATTCCACATATAATAAAAATATTACTGTCATATGCCGCCAATATGTGATCAAACAAAACAAACTACTATACATTATATATAGGTGATCATGATCATGAATAGTTTATAGTATAGTTAGTTTAGCACCGTACTCATACTGCACCACACGATAGATAACCACAAGCAAAACAGACGATATTGACAGAAGCAATATTTAAAAATGGGAAAATGGACAAAATATCCAAAAAAGTATCAGAAAGACTGGGAAAATGAAAAGGAGTTCAAGGGTAAGATAAAATAATATGGAACTTAATTAATGCTACAGTAGAAAGGGTATTTTTTGTAATGACATGTGCTAAAACAAGACTAAAAAAAATCGTATGAGTCTCACTTCACTTGAGTCTATATGATTATTAAGATTCATAACACTGTGATAAAATATGTTGTAATGAATTTATTCCTTCACAAACTATGTTTTCCCGTTTTGACTCAACAATATATGCAAGTAAAAACAACAAAGATCAAGAAGATGGTAAAGAAAATGAATTGTTTACTGTTGTTGAAATATTTGAAGAAATTGGATTATAAGTTTAAAAAAATTTTAAATAAAAAAAATTTTTTTAAATTTTTTGTTTTAATTAATTTTAATTTCTTTTAATTTTTCAATTTTTTAAGAGAAACTTTGTATTTATTTTTGGGCGATAATTTTGGGCGTTTTACAAATATTTTGGGCGCTTTTGGGCGTAATTTTTGCCAAACGAGGGCGCTTTTTAACAAGAGGTATCTGGTCACCCTGAGTGGGAGTATCTTTCTGTGCTTCGTTCCTTTTAAGGCTTTAACCATATTCCAGATTGAGTTATCTTTTGTATTCAGGCTGGTGGTTTTGCCTGTCCATCTAGTGTTTTTAAGGTCCTGGATGTCTTCCTTTACCTCCTTTGAGAGGCAATTATATTTGGATTTGGTCCAACTAAGACCAGTTCTTTGCCAGAACCTTCTTGTTTGGTTTCTTTGTTGAATTTTTTGCTGGATCCACATTGTTGTTTCGGGGTGAACCCCAGCCCACCTAGTCCAAGGGACCATAAGGCAATATTGCTGGATCCACAGTGGGAGATCTAGGTATTCAGGGTTTTTCACAGTCATCACCGTTGTGGCTCTCTGTTTTGCTATTTGGATGGCCTTGGTGGTTTCCTCTATGTTAATATCTATGTCTTGCGTTGTTATCGATTTTCTTACTGGGGGCTGAAGTTCTTTTAAAATGCTTTTGTATAGTTTTCTGCCGATTGTTGTTTTCTCTTTAGGGGAGAGATTGATGTCAAGGTGTTCCAGGACCAACATAACTGGTTTGTGATCTGATGGTAGTTCGTCCATTGTGTAGATGTCAAAGGGGATGTAGCACGTTTTGAGAATGACTATGTTCAGGACATCACTTGTTTTTGAGCTGTCACAGAAGCAGGTTTCCTCCTTGGGGCCAGTTATGATAATGTCTTGCCTTTCCTGCTGGTATTTTCGGAGTATCTGTCCAGTCCTGTTTATTCTTTTTGAGTTCCAGGTGGGGTGCTTTGCGTTAAGGTCTCCTGCTAGTATTGTTGGGGTTGTGTATTCCAGGATTTTGTTTGGTTTGGTTTGGTTTGTTTGGTATTAACGTCCTTTTCAACTGCCATGGTCATTTCAGGACGGCGTTATAGGAGCCGCAAATTTTGCCTCGCAAGGGTTCTTTAACGTGCAGCCGGCAAACGACTACATGGGACCAAAGGCTTTACTTCCTTCCGAAGGAAGTGCGTGATCTCAGGATTTTCCCCCTGAAAAAATCCTCGTCGTCCTCGGCCGGGGTCGAACCCGCGTCCTTGGGCATCAGAGGCGACCACGCAACCCCTGAGCCATCGAGGCCGATGCCCAGGGTTTTGTCTAGCTCTTCTGCGTTCAACGTGATTTTTGGTGAATTGTACATGGCAATAAACTTGAGTTTGCTAATTCTGGTATTATTTATTATCACTGCTACTGCCTCACATTTGATGTCTTTATAAGGTTCTACTTCTGTGTGGTCAAGTTGTTAGTTTATGATAATGGCTGCACCACCTGAGGCCGGTTTTTGGGTGTTTGCGGTTGTCTGTCCATACGATAGGTTTTGAAGCCAGGGAGATAAAAATTTTGCCCGTCTTTTAGATGAGTCTCTGTTACCAGAGCAATGTCTATTTTGTTGTTGATTAAAAAGTTAATAATAATAATTATTAACTGGAGATGCGTCTCCAAGCATAGGTAATGATTTTTCAATTGAAAAATGGAAGGAAAAATTCTCCGACCCGGATTCCTTTTATTTTTTCAGAATTTTTCAATTCCTACAGAATTTTTCCTTCCATTTTTCAATTGAAAAACCATTACCTATGCTTGGAGACGCATCTCCAGTTAATAATTATTATTATTTACTTGTGAGTTCATCAACTTTCAGATGGTTTGGAGTGGAGAAATTCTCGATCTGCCGGCCAGGTTCCCGTCTCCCATTGGGCTTTCAACCCTGACAGCTTGGTTGTCCGTGGTGTCTGCGATAGCCCAATTGGTAGAGGCGTCGGCCATGATAGTCGAGGTTCCTGGCTCGAATCCGGGTCGCAGAATTTTTCCTTCCATTTTTCAATTGAAAACTCATTGATTAAAAAGTCGTAGAATTCAAGCCTCTTATTAGCTATGCTCCTTGCGTTCCATATTATGCACTTAAGTTTATCCATCTTAGAATTTGATGTTTAACACACTATTGACTTGAGGGAATTTATTACCCAGATCCTTAAAAATATCATGAATCTGCTCGATCTTGGAGCACATTAAGGTGAGGTCGTTGATACTGATTTCTTTTACAGTCTGGAGGAAGAGGCGGATTCTGAGTATGATTTGCGGATTGAGGTTTTGGCCGTCAGATCTCTTCTGGGTATTGGAAATTTTGGGCACTTGTGGTAACTTGAGGTATGTTGTCCGTTGCATCTGATGCATTTCGGTGGATCGACTCCCTTTACGTTAGTGCAGTCTAGGGAGTTGTGGTTTTGAGCACATTTATTGCACCTGAGTGATTCTGTGCACCCCAGGGAGACATGCCCAAAACGGAGACAATTATAGCACTGGATAGGTCTCTTGCTACCTCTAAAAGTCTCTACTTGAACTGCTAGTGGTCCCAGCCGTTTGATTGATCTGAAGGTCTTGTTATGTTCAGTGTTTGTGAGTAGAACAAGTACTAGTGGCAAACTGATGTTTCCTTGTGCCTTTCTGAGCCTTATGATTTTTTCTGGGAAGTAGTTCGCCTCTCTTATATCATGCTCGAGGTCTGCCATGTCATGGGTTGTCTCAACATTTCTGATGACATATTTTAGGGATTTCTCCGTTTTGAGCTGATGATGCTGAATCCTCAGTGAGCCTTCGTTTTTGATTCCGTTAACGAGTAGATTATGCGTTTCGGCACAGTCGCACTTGATTTTTATGGTATCACTTCTGCCTGTGTGTGCCTTGATTTTAGTTAGTGGAACATGTCGTCCTGTTTCGTTCAATGTTTCCTTCAGGGGTTTACCATGGGTTCTGATTATTATTGGAGAAACGTAGTTGTTTATTGGGTAGTCTGGGTGCGTATTTATTTGTGTATCTCCAGGTATATAGAGCGGGGGTTGCCGGTGCTTGGACACCTTGATTCTTTGTTTGTAGAGGGGGTGGTCTTGTTTTGGTCGCTTATGTTATGCTTTTTGTAGATTACTTTAATCCAGTCTTCCTCGTCTTCCTCTCCTGACTCTTCAGTTACTAGATGTTTGCGCTTCTGGCCATAGCCTTGAGTCTTGATGACACTTACTGCGTTGCTTTGGTGAGGTTCCATTTCAGTGTCCATTCCTGAAACTTCTAGTTCGTGTTGCCCATGATGGGGCACTTTGTTTGGTTTCGAACTTTGCAAAGCTTTCCGTTGTGTCGTTCCTTGATTTAATAATCTGCTGGTTGAACGCCTCCAGGCTGTTAGACAGGGTCGTGATACTATTTGAGATGGAGGTTATGTCTTTTCTCATTCCTTCAAACTTGTGTTCCAGCTCATTATATCTCTTCATCATTTCAGTACGGAATGTTTCGAATTTTTCTTTGATAATGGAATCTATTGCTGCAAATCTCGGGTCTTTGGACACAAGTTTGAAGTCGACATAGTCGTGGGAGTGCTTTGTCTCCGCGGGTTTCGCTGCAGATGTTCTAGTGGGAGCCATGCCTGGGAATTCGTGAATGTGAGGGTCAGTAACTTCCAATGATATCTAAAACAACTGGATCGCTGACTTACTGTGAGAGAACTGAGGCCGTAATTCTATGCCTCCTGAAGCTACTAGTCAATGACCTGAAGGGATCGTTTATGAGAAATGAGCGTTTTTCAGGGATTTAACCTTATGAGCGTTTATGAGGAATTATTGTTTTTGAGGGATTTAACCTACTAGTCAATTTATGGTCGTTTATGAGGGATTTAACCTTGCTTTTTAGGCCACCTGACGCTACTAGTCAATGACCTGAAGGGAAAATTTATGACGTATTTTGGCTTCACTTCTCAATGCCGACTGCGGATAGAGTCAGCGATCCAGTTGTTTTATATATCATTGGTAACTTCAGGTGTGGTGCGGGTTTTTGCCGCCCTGAGAATGGCGCACCGTGAACTAAACTGCCTCTGAAGTCACGAGAGTTTGCCTCTTGAGTTAGGTCAGTGAATGCTCAGTTCGAGTCGAATGCTCATGCATGATCCATTCATCGTGATTCCCCTTCCTGCGAATCGAGATGTCAGGAATACAGGAGGAGAATTTATATATGGAAGGGACTTGGCTCCACGTCATTTTCCAGTTGGTAAGGTGCTAATTGTAATCATATGGACCTTCTTTGACCTTCTTTCAATCTCGGGAGAGAATAGGAAAGTAAATTACTTAGTAAATTCCCCGACAACAAGCAATTGGAAGGGAAAAAACTTCGAATACATATATCAGTGAATATTATAGACACAATTAAATATAAACTAATTAACCAATGAATTTAAACAATAAATTGTTCCATTTTATGCATTTATCCGCGTATCAAACTCATCTTCAGAATATTTATTTTGTAGCCAAACAGTTTGTTGTTTAAATTCATTAGTTAATTAGTTTATATTTAATTGTGTTTATAATATTCACTGGTATGTATATTCGAAGTTTTTTTTTCTTTCTCCTAGTCTCTCCCGAGATTGAAAGGTTTGTTTAGTTTATTGGAATTTTTTGCGTCGACTACTAAGGTCATTTTGCGCCTTTTAACACACATTATATCTGTACGCAGCCCGGGACAAACATAAATAACCATGCCCACGGCGGGATTCGAACCCACGACCAAGTGGACTCGAAAACTAGAAAGCCCTAACCCTCTCGGACACTGGCCGACAAAGAAGGTCCAATTAGCACATCAGCACAATTAGCACCTTCACCGACCGGGAAACCGGGAAAGGACCTGAAGCCAAGCCCACCCTTCAAATTGCTCAAATTTTTAAATCTTGTAACATAACTGAATATGGTTTAAACTTCGAAACTCGTTTTAGTAATTAAATTAACGTTGTTGCAAATTTGAACCCAGTTATCACTCTTTCATCTGTGCTTGAGCTAGCTGGATAGAGCTCTATACTGGTTTTTCTGTATCAGTGTTATTATTTATGAAATAAAAAGCCTTTCTTTTAATAATTTAAAAAAAATACAAATTCCTGAAATTTAATCATATTGTTTAACGTTTTTAAGTTGTTTTTTTTAATATTTAGAAAGCTTTTTATTAAGAAAATTTAAGAGAATTTTCATATAAACTCTGAAATTTTGTAAATTAATTTTTTTTATAAATTTGTATTTTTATATAAAAATGAAAAAAATTAATGTAAGTTTAAACAAATAACAAGCTAAAAATAATATTACATGGAATTTGAAAAAAAAGAAATGAACTACAATGAATAGGATACTTTCAACGAACTTTTGCTTAGATGTAATTAATTTTAAATAAGCATTTAAAAAAACATTAAACCAAAATATATTGCCTGCTATTCTGCAAAGACTCGAAAAAATTGATTATTATATAACTTTCTTAAAAGTTCAGCGTATCAGAATTTGTACACAAATTCTCTATTAAATTTTCTTAATTAAAAGTTTTCTAAATATTTGTAAAAAAAAAATTAGTTAAGGCAGAGTTATCCAACGATAAAAGGGTTTTAGCATCAAAATGTTACGAGCAGTAGCGGCTTGTGACTATAATAAGTGGAAGGGCACAAATAAAAAATTTCAGGTTCTCAGACCTTTTCGTACAAAAGTTATAGCGTGAACTTTATTTGGATCTTCGCGGCCCCTGCCGAGGCCTCAGAGACTAAATCAATTTTATTGTGTAATAACTAAAATTTTAAAGAATAAATCATTAGTTGATCTGTGAGGATTTTAATGGTACGCCTACCTCAGCTGTTCGAAATAATGATGAATAATAGTGATTTTCATCATTAAAATTTTAAGCAACACATTATAAATATAAAACATTTTAGGTTTCTGTACTTCTGGTTTTAAATTTATAGCTTGATTTGAGATTGAGGCCGCAAGGCCCCTGCCAAGAAACTTATATAATTTTTAATATAGGCTAGTTAAATTTTTAAATACCACGCTATGATTAAACAAAATTTCAGAACCGTAGGCCTTTCCGTTCAAATTTTATAGCTTCAATTGTATTTGAGGCCGCCAGGGGCCCCGAGACCTATACCAGTCTCCTTGTATGCATATATTGTCTATAATTTTTAAGTAACGCACTGTAAAAATATAAAACTTCAAGTTCTTAGGCCTTTTTAGTATTCAAATGTTAGAGCTTATTTGCGATTTGGGTTTCAGGGCCCCTGTGGAGATCTAAGAGCCTTATACAAGGGCCCCTGTGGAGACCTAAAAGCCTTTCATGTATATTAGCTAAATTGTTTAGTAAACTACAATAGGTATACAAATTTTCAGATTTCTAAGCCTTTTCGTTCAAACAGTATAGCTCTGTGTTTAGGACTCCTGCCAGGGCCGTGATCACCGAGAGAGAAGGCCTCCGCAATGAAACTGAATACATAGTTACATCATCATAGATAGTGCAAATTCAGGGCTTATTATTGGTGGAAATACGAATAACAATGCACTATCTATGTGATGCAACAATGTATTCAGTTTCATTGCGGAGGCCTTCTCTCTCGATGGTCACGCCAGGGCCCCAGAGGACTATATAAGTTTTAGTGTATAACAGCTAAAATTTTAAGTAACAGAATCATAAATATGCAAGAATTCAGATTTCTGGACTTCCGGTTTAAAAGTTATAGCTTGATTTGTGACTGGGGTCTCAGGGCCCCTATCGAGACCCAAGAGCCTTATACCAGTTTTTAGTGTATATTAGTTAAATTTTTAAGTAATTTTCTATAAGGAAACAAGATTTCAGATTTCTAAACGTTTTCATTTAAAAATTGTAGCTTTGCTTGTGTTTGGGGCCTGTGGGGCTCTGCTCGGGCCTATATTACTTTTTTTGTATATTTGCAACATTTGTTTAGTACCACACAATGAATATACAAAATTTCAGGTTCCTAGGCCTTTCCATTCAAATGTTATAGCTTCAATTGTATTTGGTGCCTTGAGGCCCATTGGCGGGGTTCTAGAAGCTTATATCAGCTTCCTTCTATATTGGCTATATCTTTTAGTACCAAACTAAAAATATACAAAATTACAGGTTTCTTGACCTTTCCGTTCAAAGCTATAACTTGATTTGTATTTGAGGCCTCGGGGTCTTCTGGCGGACCCCATAGGTCTACATCACATTTCTTGTATATTTGCTATATTTTATTAGTAGCACACTATAAATATACAAACTTTCAGATTCCTAGGTCGTTCCATTCAAATGTTATAGCTTCAATTATATTTGGGGCCTCGGGACCTCCGGCGGGCCCTAGAGGCTTATATCACTTTTCTTGTATATTGGTTTTAATTTTTTTAGAACTGCACTACAAATTTACGAAATTTCAGGATTCTTGCCCTCTTTGTTCTAAAAATAAAAAAGAACCAGGAAATTCATACAAGCGACCCCTGAGGGGCCCCGGGCCACCCTAGATGATTCGCTATATTTTTCGCACCGTCCTCTGCCTAGGGCCTACGTATATATAGAAAATTTCAAGCCTCTAGGTCAATCCTTTCAAAAGTTATGGCATCAAAATATTACGAGCAGTAGCGGGAGGGGGATTCACTATACTTCAAATAGAGTTTTTTAAATTCTGATGTCAAATAATCAAACTATGACGCCACAAATTGCTCAAACGCAATCACAACTCCATAGACTTGAAAGGAAGTCAGTTGGGGAAACCACAAAAAAAACATGGTTTGCTCCACCCTAGAGGATTCGCTATATTTTTCGCTCGGTCCTCTGTATAGGGCGTACGTGTGTAGAAAATTTCAAGCCTCTAGGTCAATCTTTTTAAAAGTTATGGCGTGTGACATACATGTTACATTCATCTGTACCGTCGTTAATAGGGTTTTAGATGATGCTAAAACCCTAAAAAAAGAAAAAAAAAGAAAAACTAAAAAAATTTTAAAATATGATTAAATTTCAGATAAAAATTTCATTATATTAATTTTCGCCATTTCACCATGCCTGTTCTTTTCTTTATTTTCAAATTTCATGTAATTTTATTACAAAGCTTGTCAATTGATTAAATTTAAAATAAAAATTTATTAAAAAAACATCTTCAAATGGAATTGTTCATCCAAATTCCAGTTTCATTACAAATTAATTTCCTTATTTTAAAAGTTTACACTAAAGTTGAGAAGTAAATGTATGTTTTAAAGTTAGTTATAATTTATATACCATAACTGTATGTATATTAATTTTTGTAAACTTTATATTAAATTATCAAATACTAAAAGTCTGTATTTTAATAATTTACTTAGTAAGATGTTTCCGTTATTTTTTAAACGTTTTTAAACAATTCATAGTGAAGTATACTGCTCTCATTTTTATTTATAATTCGTATTTTATTATAATTCGAACCGGAATTAGTTCTACAATATTATTGGCTATTTGCAATAAAACATTAAAAATAATTTAAAAAGTACATTAACATTAAATTGTTTATATTATATATTTCATTTCATATTGCTATTTCGCGAACGCGCCGACTTTCTTGACGGAACATTAGTGGATAATGCAGTGCATGGAAGCGCTCTGAAGGCAAAGTCCACAGCATAGGGATTCCAGCCAACACCCTCTAAACACGTAGTTTAGAGGGTGTTCACAGCCCACCAGATAAGTGGTGGGCTGTGGGGTGTTGTTCCAGCTGTCTTTAGCTGCAAGTGGTGGACGTGGCGTAAGTGGCGGAAGGGGGTGGAGGGAGCATATCAGTCAGCCAGCATTATTTTTTTTTTATAGCTGAAGTGAAGCCAACGCAGTGAAGCCCACTATACCATTTAGGGGCAATTCCGCCATATTGATGCCCCTTTATTGCCTATGTTCTCTCAGCAAATTTTCACTTTTATTTTCTTTAAAATTAAAACCATAATAAATATTATATGAAGTACAGAATAGAATCAATTTTGTCCTGAAACTTTTAATTGTTTAAGTTTTTTATGCAGATTTAAAGAAAAGAAAAGCTTTTTAAAGCTAAACCAAATGCATATGCTTGAATGCAATTTAAATTGAAATAAATTACGAAAACCAACACTTTTGAATGCAAAAGAAAAAAAAAACTTTATTTTTACAGTTATTACAATTATAAATATGAGATAAGGATGCTTAAAAAAATCACTGACCAGAAATAATTAAATTTAAGATATAAACATTATTACACATATATTACAAATAAAAAGTAAAAATGCCGTATTTAAATATTAAAACAAATTACTGATATTTGGTCTTATGAACAGTTAAGTGGTAGTATTATATTTTGGCAATAATAAATTATTCTCCAGAGAAAAAGAGAAATTAGCAACTGCTTATCTGGAATTTTCATGAATGAATAATCCATATAAATATATAACTTCCTTAATTTAATATAAAGAATAAAATAAAATTTAAAATAATAAAATAAAGGATGCAGGCAAGGATAATAAAATAACAAGGATTGCTTATGCGGGTAAATTGACGTGATTGGCTGGTGTAGATGATGTCACTCATAGACCTTGCTTCAAAGGAAAAGCATAGGAACACAGAAACAATTAACATATTCTTTTTATTTATTTGAAATTTTTGATAAAATTTATTGTAGTATTATGCAATAAATGAATTATGTATATGTTTGGTCTGATATATTAATATGTTATTTATATTTTTTCATGCCCTTTTTATTAACTCGAAATCTTACGCTTAATTCATAAACTGGAAATGTCGTTTTTATTGTAAGGCGAACACTTAAAAGATCTGTGCACTTTATTTTTATAAGTAGGCTTCGGATTTGCATATAATGCATATTTTTTCCCCAACTACTAATTCACTCAAATGATGTTTTTAAGTACATTTAGCCCCTTCTGGACCTTTTAGCCTAAGTTTTATTGTACATATAAATGCATATTTCTGACTTTAGCGAGTATTTTTGAAGGGATGTTGCTTACAACTACAGTTCATTTTTATCCAAATATTTGCTGCTGAACAAGTAAATTTTTACTTCATATTTTGGAGGTTTTTTATTTTGTTGTTGGTTTTTTTAGCGCATATTTTTGCACTTTTTAGTACATATAAATCCGAACCTTAATTACAAGTAAAATGCAAAAACCTGCTACTAGTTTATCTGTGGTTCAGTTGATTTTTCCAAATAGATTGGCCATTTAACTATTTAACTCACAGCAATTTCCAGATCCTAGGACTCATTTTATTAGGTTATAGCTCTCTGACTCGATTATAAGAATACAGTACTTCGTAGATAAGTTGTACCATCCATCTTCAAGTGTTTACGAACCCCCGACTCATCTAACAGCGCCATACTCAGCTTTACGAGCCAAATCATAGGAAATGGGAATTATTTCCGGTAGAGATACGAAATCAAGTTACGAAAACATGGCGGATAGCGATACTGGACGATTTCGCCGTTCGTGTTAGTTAGAAGATTAATACAAAATTATTAGAACTAATACTACTCTTTTAATATGAAATATGGTTAGGACAAGTTATCTAGAGATTATTTATCAACAGGGATAGTCTCTTCAACTCTGAGAGCGAGAACAGGCTCCCTCAAAAACCCAAAATTGAATAAGCGAATAAACGTTGTTCGTCTTGCTCCTTCAAATTTTACCAGTTCAAGAAAAATTGAACGAAAACAGGAATCTACGTAAGTTACACTTTTTTCTAACTTAAATTATACTTATTTAATAGTTCCATATTTATTTGCTAACACGTTTTCTTATTCATTATTGTTACGATTATTTTTTATTTACTCGTTGTGATCCGAAATGCATTTCCACTGAACAGCATTCATTTTTATCGACTGCTAACAACATGGCTAGTTTCTCGCAGCAAGAATGGATCTAAACACTGGAAGCTGTGTATCGGAGCCTTATAGAAAGTAAGAAGGGTGGCTGACTTAATTTCAGCACGGAGGTCGAATATGATATTAACTAAAATAAAATGTCACTGTTTCCATTATTGTAGGGAGTATAATCATTGATCTAAAACTCGTCCTTTTTTCTGCATTTCAGATTGCCAAGGATACTAATATGAGGCTTTCTCTTCAGCCTCCTCTTGATAGTTTCCATTTAGCCTACCCAAAGGAGTGGAAAAGGAATCTTGCAGATTATAACGAGAACGATGTAATGGTTACAACAAAAATAATCCCTTGATTTTTGTGCAACTCATTTCTGTTAGGTGATGGTGAATTTATTGCATTGCACATTAGAAGTTGAATGTATTGTTAAATCAATAAATGACTTTATAAAAAAAAATGATGTTTAAAAATTTTAAAAAGATGTCGTTTCTCTTCCTATTGTTGCCTACCCTTCAAGAACTGTCAACCATATGAACACGGCGATCGTTATTTTAGAATTTAACAACAGATTTATCATTAAAATCCTTTTTTCTGCCTACAAGCTTGGAGTTCTATCTTCTGCTGGCGAATTTTGACTGTAAAGATAATAAAATTTAAATGCAGGTCGGTATACAAATGTAAACTTGTGTAAATTTGTGTAATTAGGTGTGGAAGCCCGTGTAAATTAGTGTATACACGTGTGTAAATTTGTATTAATGTGTAAATATTCTATACAGATGTGTACGAAAGTGTAAAGTTGTGTAAGTACACTCACAGCAATATGTGGTTAATATGACCCGCTTGTGAGAGTCCTATGATTCTTCCAATACGACCCATTAAAGAGAGTCATTGGACACAGATGTCAGTAAGAGTTGTTTGACTCGATTTT
>JAHWFO010026798.1:972520-987111 GCA_023313115.1 Rhysida immarginata | reverse complement strand
ATTTACATAGTTATATTTACACAAGTTTACAGGCGGATATACATCTATTCACACAAGTTTGCATACGTCTATACACCTACTTACACAACTTTACACTTTCGTACACATCTGTATAGAATATTTAAACACACAACTTAACACATATTTAAACACACATGCACACAAATTTACACACGTGTTTACACCTATTTACACAGGTTTACACTCAGATTCACTTGTTTACGCTTATGTAGACATCTGTACAACTTATTTACGAAAGTTTACACATACATATTTACACAAGTTTAGCCACATTTATACCTAAATGTGCACAAATTTACACACTTGTGTACACGATATATACAAATTTACACTCGGGTATACACCTATTCACACATGTTTACGTACGTCTATACACCTATTTACACAAGTTTACACTTTTGTACACATCTGTATAGCATATTTACACATTAATACAAATTTACACACGTGTATACACTAATTTACACGGGCTTCCACACCTATTTACACAAATTTACACAAGTTTACATTTGTATACCGACCTGCATTTAAATTTTATTATCTTTACAGTCAAAATTCGCCAGCAGAAGATAGAACTCCAAGCTTGTAGGCAGAAAAAAGGATTTTAATGATAAATCTGTTGTTAAATTCTAAAATAACAATCGCCGTGTTCATAGGGTTCAAAGCTCTTGAACGGTAGGCAACAATAGGAAGAGAAACGACATCTTTTTAAAATTTTTAAACATCAATTTTTTTTATAAAGTCATTTATTGATTTAACAATACATTCAACTTCTAATGTGCAATGCAATAAATTCACCATCACCTAACAGAAATGAGTTGCACAAAAATCAAGGGATTATTTTTGTTGTAACCATTACATCGTTCTCGTTATAATCTGCAAGATTCCTTTTCCACTCCTTTGGGTAGGCTAAATGGAAACTATCAAGAGGAGGCTGAAGAGAAAGCCTCATATTAGTATCCTTGGCAATCTGAAATGCAGAAAAAAGGACGAGTTTTAGATCAATGATTATACTCCCTACAATAATGGAAACAGTGACATTTTATTTTAGTTAATATCATATTCGACCTCCGTGCTGAAATTAAGTCAGCCACCCTTCTTACTTTCTATAAGGCTCCGATACACAGCTTCCAGTGTTTAGATCCATTCTTGCTGCGAGAAACTAGCCATGTTGTTAGCAGTCGATAAAAAATGAATGCTGTTCAGTGGAAATGCATTTCGGATCACAACGAGTAAATAAAAAATAATCGTAACAATAATGAATAAGAAAATGTGTTAGCAAATAAATTTGAAACTATTAAATAAGTATAATTTATGTTAGAAAAAAGTGTAACTTACTTAGATTCCTATTTTCGTTCAATTTTTCTTGAACTGGTAAAATTGGAAGGAGCAAGACGAACAACGTTGGAGAATGGCATATTCAACGTTGGATATTTGAGGGAGCCTGTTCTCGCACTCAGAGTTGAAGAGACTATCTCTACTGATAGATAGTCTCTAGATAACTTGTCCCATCCATAAGCATATTAAAGAGTAGTGTTAGTTCTAATAATTTTGTATTAATCTTCTTACTAACACGAACGGCGAAATCGTCCAGTATCGCTATCCGCCATGTTTTCGTAACTCGATTTCGTATCTCTACCGGAAACGATTCCCATTTCCTATGATTTGGCTCGTAAAGCTGAGTATGGCGCTGTTAGATGAGTCGGGGATTCGTAAACACTTGAAGATGGATGGTACAACTTATCTACGAAGTACTGTATTCTTATAATCGAGTCAGAGAGCTATAACCTAATAAAATGAGTCCTAGGATCTGGAAATTGCTGTGAGTGTAGGTGTATAGACGTATGCAAACTTGTGTGAATAGATGTATATCCGCCTGTAAACTTGTGTAAATATAACTATGTAAATGCGTAAGTAGCTGTGAAAATGTATAAATATGTATGTAAAAATGTGTAAATAGGTAGAAAACAATCCGTTAATGAGTCTTAAGTCTTGTACAGTCGAGTCAATTGACCCGAGAATGGCGACTCGGAAAATCGAGTCAAACAACTCTTACTGACATCTGTGTCCAATGACTCTCTTTAATGGGTCGTATTGGAAGAATCATAGGACTCTCACAAGCGGGTCATATTAACCACATATTGCTGTGAGGGTACTGTCAGTTCGTTTAAATACCTAGGTTTATTATTGACCCATGACCTTACCTGGAAGTTACACATTGATGTCCTATTAACTAAACTTAATAAAAAGCAAGAAATCATTTCCAGATTTCAATTTCTTCCTAACAATATTCTTCTGCTTTTATATTCTACCTGGATACACTCCTCGATGTGCTAAGGTAATATCTTTTGGGGTACCACATCTTCTTATAATTTAAAAAGAATTCTTAAATTGCAAAAATGGTTCTTACGAACTCTAACGAAAACATCTAAGTCAGAATCAGTCTCACATTTATTCCGAAGACTAAATATCTTAAGTATAAATCAAATCTATATTCTCCAATCTAGTTGTTTCATTTTCAAAGTGATACACTCACTTCTGAAGGTTTCAACCCTAGTAACCATTATAACATTCTGTGAGAGGCATAATTATAACACCCGTAATGCCGACCAGGTTTGTCTACCGACTGTCAAACGGGAATATATGTATAGATGTATATCCATAAAAGGATTGAAGAACTGGTCTCTTTTGCCTAAAGGAATCCAGACTTTATCTTCTTTTACCGAGTTTAGGAAAGCTTTAAAGTACTATACTATTACCGCTAACTAAATTACCTAATTCAATTAGTTTTAAGTAACATTTTTGGTCTCGACACTTTTTTCAGTTTATGCTTGTAAAGTGTCGATGCTCGTTGTTTATGGCTGTTTGATTCTTTCTGTTTCATGATGATACATGTTTTTTATTTAGTACTTTTTATCAAGCAGTACTCTGTGACTTACCTATTATGGTACCGTTTATTATGGTTTAGTTTGGTTGTTTTATTTACATTGTCTGATACTTAAAGCTATGTTATTTATTGTATGAATTCATGTTATTTTTATTTTTAACCTTCTAACCTGTTTTGTAATATTACAATAGCCCTCTGGGACCTAACTCCTCGGTCTTTGACCATACAGGTCCCAGTTGGGTGTCGCATTAATCTTTATTATAAATAAATAAAAAAAATAAATAAAATTTATTTTTCAGTAATGTGTTAAATTTAATAGAATCACTGGAGAAAATCTATCAACAAAACATTAATAAATGAAAGGTCTTAAGAGGATTTTTTCACGCCGGATCTCAGATGTTGATATTATTGATGAAAAATAGGAAAGAAAATTCCTCAGCCTGGGATCGAACCAGGAACCTTCTGCTCACCGTGCAGATGCGCCAACCAATTGCGCCACTGTGGACATGGAAGCATTACGCTATCTACATGTCCTACATGAAATAATAATAGTAGGCACTGGTTAATATAACCATTTGACCTCCGTTAAATTTTAACTTCTTCCCCATCATCCTCATATATATTTTTGTTGTTACAATTTCATTTGTATTATTTGTATATTTTATCTGTAATTATTTTGTTTTTGTACATATATTTTTTGTAATTTATTTATATTTTTTGTATAGCTATACTAGATGAAATACCCGGTGTTGCTCGGGCTGTTTGTTTGATGAAATTTTGCAATATCTGAATTTGAATATAAATAAGAACACATAAAAACTCTTTAATGACGTGTATATTCATTTTGGAAAACCGAAAAGAATTCTTTAAAATATTCACTGGAATTTTGTGTCCAATTGAGTTTACTCAGGAACATTCGATATTGCATCCTTAACATTTTAGAATATCAAAGAAAGGCTGCAAAGATTGAATTATTTCTGTCTATATTAAAAATACGTCATAGATGGAATATGAGACTTGAGGAATTTTGTTAAGCCTGATCAACATCCTTCATCAACATGTAACCGTTTCAAAAGAGTTGCATTCAGTCAGAGATCGTGGAATCATGTCCTGAATGTGGTTGTTTATATTGACAGTATCAGTTTTAGCAGCAAGGACTGCTCTCTCACGCAATCAGTTGAGGTCTTTATAATTTACTAATATGTTTAGAAAAACATTATCTATAACTTCTCTAAAGGAAGTACTACATTACAAAAATATATAAAAAATTTTCTCCAATTATTAGCTCGTTAGGGAAAGTACCTTCACTTTTCACCAAAAGCTTGAGAAGTTGTATTCTCTTATTTGTTTTAGAATAATGTCTTTAAAGATTTTAATACAAAATACTGATTTTTATTTATTTATTTATTTATTTATTTATTTATTTATTACTTTTTATAACTAAACTATCCCCCTTAAAACGGGAGTCATTAAGGCAAGCATCGTGGCTGACGAAAAAGACTGGCCCTGAAAGGTCACCTGATCTTCTTAGTTGAAGCAACAATGTAACCTGTATTGTTCCAACAATGGAAAAAATACTGATTGCTAAAGTCCAAGATGGAAACAATGAAGATTAGATTAATTGTTTCAAATCCCTGACCAATCAGAAAACCGAATGCCAGCCACACACATCTCAGTTTTATTTGTTTTACTTGTAATAATTGTGTATTATAACTTAAACTTTTAAGACAGTCATTTTAATTCTCTTTGTTTATATGAGAAGGGAAATGTAATTCTCTTAAAAAGCTGGAGGGGGAAGTAGTTATTTTAGGGATCAACCCTTTCAACCTAGAAATGAAATGAACTCCAGCTGTGGAGGGGGGGGGCTCAACGTGCTATATTAATGTCAAATAACAAATTTTTCTTAGATAAATTATCTACCCAATTCCTAATGTGCTTATTTTAACGAGCTTAAGTAGTAATTTAAAAATTACATTATTTTTAATTGAATAATGGAACTCTTAGCAATAAAGCTAAATAGAAAATGTTGCACATATTACACAATGATTTAATAAATTAAGAAATAATAAAGAAATAAACTCATTTATTTATAAACTAATAAATAATAAATAAAAGATTCCCGCATAAAAAGTAACTTCGAAAAAAAATAAATGAATCAAACTGCTTTGTAATTGCAATAAAAATGTGTCAATTATAAACAAACAACGAGTTAAATATCTAAAATTCTTCAGTTATTTAAAATCTCGGAGGAATTTGCATTTTCACCGAATTGTCACCCACCGAATTGACGTTCACTGAATTGTCGCGTCCACCCAAATGACGTCCACCGAATTGTCGCATCCACTGAATTGACGTTCACCCAATTGACGTTTACCGAATTGTCGTGTCCACCCAATTGACATCCACTGAATTGTCGCGTCCACCAAATTGACGTCCACCAAATTGTCGTGTCCACCCAATTGGCGTTAACAGAATTGTCGTTCACTCAACTGTCGTCCACCGAATTGTCGGGCTCTCTACACAAAGTACATAGGGTCCAAATTACACAAAACGCCAACAAATCTAAAATCAAAAATGGCGACCAACCTTCAAAACCTTTCCAACTAAAACCATGCCTATTAACAAATACATAGATCCCTTTTCTTTAACCCATCCCTGATACATACCGGCACTGACACATATAGGTACAGACACGATTACTATCTTACCTAAAAGTAACATGAGACCGTACCAAGAGAGAAAATTTGATATATTTTCACCAATAACTCAAGAAATACAACCCGTGTTTTTCATACACTTCTAGGTAAGGGCTATGATGATTTTTCAATCAGGAGAGTGGCGCCATCTAACGTGCAGTTGTGCAAAATAAGGCTGGTTTGATTTATACGACGGTCCAAATTACAAGGGTCTCCCTTATAGTTTAAGATTTTATTTAATCTCTTATTCATTTCTCCCTAGGAGGATTAATACAATTGCAGGCTTTTATTAATCCTCCTAGATTTCTCCTCATTAAGAAGAAAGTGAATAATTCAGGTTTTTTCTATTTGAAATACCCGGTGTTCACATGAATTCTGACACATCTTATTTGCAAATAAATAGAAAAGTTTACATCCGATTAACACGTACGCTTGCACAAGCCTCCTCACACACAAGAAGTTTAATCACACCTCTACGTAACTACCGTTCCAAAAAACGCAGGTCCCGAAACGAGCAGATAACACATTCCAGGTGTTTTCCAACATTTGTTTCGGGACCCCTGTGATAGCGACTGTGATTTTCCACTTCAGGTCAGCGAGATCAATAATGCGTTCAATGTATACAATATCCTTGATATGCCCCCACAGGAAAAAGTCTGTTGGTGTCAAATCTCGGGAATTTGGTGGCCAGGGGATTGGCCCATCTCGCTCGCACCAGCTATCGTTGAAGACAGCATTCAGGTACTCACGAAGTGCAAGAGCTCAATGCTGTGGGGTGCCATTTTGCTAGAAATGTGGAATAACAAAATTCTCTAACATCTGTAAGCAACAGTTTCCTCTGCAAAGAAGAAATGTCCGATGATTCAATGACGTGCCAGCCTACACTAAACGTTAACCTTTGGTGATGCCCGTTCGAGCTCGCAAAACTGATGTGGATTTTCCAGACCCCATACAATGTTAACAGCCATCGATCCAAGAAGTTATGCTGTATCCAGTCTCGGTTGATCATCATCTCACAAAATGCCTGACGCTTGGGATAATCCATCTCTTTTAGGGCTTGAACACGTTGGATTCTGTACGGATACAATTTTAAATGGCCTCAAACAATCTTATGACAGGTCGACAATGGAATGTCAGTTTGTAGAGACAATCGCCGCAAGGATTTGTTAGGGCTACGTTGCATTGCTTGCTCCACTGCATGGCTTTTTTTTCCTGAATCGGTTTCTTGTTGCTGCCCTTTTGCCTACAAATGCTCCCGGTCTCCTTGAACCGATTGAACCAATCAAGAATGCCTCCTCTACTAGCTGCTTGTTTGGTTTGTAAACCTCTCCAAATTCACATTGAACGGCAGTAACATTTTCCAATTTCGCATACCACATTACACACTAAGCCATCAGTTGTACGTTTGTCGCCCTCTTTACTTTCCGACGCATGTACCGGAGACGAAAGTAAACGTGCACACAATGTTGCCTACTACAAAAACCTCTTGCAAATAAAATGTGTCAAAATTCATGTGAACAGCCTGTAAATGAAAGTCTAAAAGCGATATGGATACTAATGCATTTATTGCTGATGCGTTTCAGTTTACACCATCTTCAGGATCATTTACAGAACAAGTGTGAAATACAATGTTACTATTGTTACTTTCACACTTGTTACTTCTGCAAATGCCCGTTGTGACATTCGTCAATCGCAACAAGTTGCGACTTGTTCATCCGCCCCCTCGCACGTGGTTCTGATGTGGGTGCTCCTGCACGTGGCCGTAAGACCCCAAATTTTCACTTGGAGCTTCAACAGTGTTGTGGGAGTTTCCAGCAACAACCACCAGGTGGTGATTGGAGCTGGCCAGAGTTCAGCCAATCAGGAACGAGATAACGCGAGGGGACTGCTGGGTAATGCAGGAGCGATATATATATATAGCGGGTGCTGAGTGGAAAAAATCATCAGGGAATCCAATCTAGCTAAGTAGTAAGACGAAAGGATATCCGCCAGCTGTTGAAGCCGTATCTCCCAGATCTTCTAACTGTAAGTACCCGCTTTACCCTTGCATTACCCACTGTCAATTCGTACTGCTTGAACATGCCCAGTCGAATCCGTGTCCAAGATTTCTGACCGCCATGGGGACTTTATTAACGTTACGGTTTGAATTATTTGACTTTGCGTTAAGAACTTTCAGTTGCTAGTGTCATAATCAGTGTATAAGAACTTTTACAGTGTATAAGAACTTTCCTTGATGGGTTCAGTTATTAACATTATGCCAACCTAGCCAAGAAGTTGTTATTCTAAATTATCCTTGCATTTATTGTCTTATTGTTGTTACCTTAAAACTTTACTATTATTTTACGCTTGCCTCTTCTTTAACCCTTAGTATAGTATAAACCTCTTGACATTAAATTATCAAGATATCACAATAGCGCCCGAACTCAATTCTTCTAGTGATGAACGCAATATTTCTCAGATGGCTGTTAAGAGTGACGCGATTGTAGGGTTCACAAATTTAATCCCCACGTTTTCCGGGGACGATAGTTCCATATCCGCGGATGCATTTTTCCATGCCGTAGACGCCGTCGTGCAGATAGCAGGGTGGCCAGAATCTGTCATATTAACTGTCGTTCGTTCTAAAGTGAAAGGCAAGGCCGCAACATGTTATAATGAACATGCGCTATCAGAATGTAGCAGCTACGTAGAACTAAAGCAACTCCTCATTAAACTTTTTCTGAAACCAGAACATTTAGAACATGCTGAACTAGAATTTTATCAGGCTAAGCAAAGGGTATGGGAGGATGTTCACCAATATGCAAATCGCTTGTGTCTCCTATTTAGAAGTATGGCAAAGGCGGATGAAGGTTTTAGTACTCGTAAAAATCAGACTCTCCTTCGGAAGCTAAAAACAACTGTCCGACCAGAATTTAGAATGATATTTCTAGTAAAAAAATCCAGAAACCTTTGAAAATGCAACCGAACTTGCTGCGCAAACTGAAAACGTAGGCATAACCGATCATACGCAGACTTGCACTAATAATGCCAAAGCAAATCATGCTGACTTCCTATCGGAAATTCGAAAATTATCCACTGACCTTACTGTCATGATGAATGTTCATATGTCCGAACATAAGGCCATGATTGAGACTCAAAAAACGCAGACGGAGGAAATGAAGAAACAAATCACTGTATTAGAGAATAAACAAAAAGTACAGCCGCGAATTAAGCCTAAGGCCTACCGCAAATACGCTTTGTCGTGAGCTACATGGGCACTGCGCATGTATCAGCATCGCTCCATATCGCTCCTTGTTGCCCGAGCGTGACCTCGTTCTTTGCCCTTGGTCGTGTGCGACGGAAAGAACTAGTTTTCAGGCGACATCGCCTCTGCTGAGCTGAATTCAGTAGAAGGGACCAGCAACAACATCATCGATAGCCAATCAAAACATCTGATGACAGACAAATGATGGATATTGTTAAGAATAATTATGCAGAACTGGATATGAAACATTTTGACACTCCATTGTTCCATTTTGCCATTATTATAATTAATGACACTCCATTATTATTATTTTTATTATTCTTGATAAATTTCAGTTTATTTTCTTATCTGAAAATAATTTTTATTTCGAAACAGTTATTTAAATATATTTAAATAAATATATATTTAAAAATATTTAAACAGTTATTTAAATAAATTCACTGATTTTATTTTTATCTCTCTCTCTCTCTCTCTCTCTCTCTCTCTCTCTCTCTCTCTCTTTATTATCTAATTATTTATTAAGTACTTTTATATTTAAGCATTTTTGTAGTGTTGTTTTAATACTTTTTATAATAAAAAAATTCTAAATATTCCTTGAATTTTTTTAATGTTTCATATCCAGTGATGTTTAAAACATTATATGATATAACTGATATTATTATGAACTGATATTAATATGAACAAATCAATTCATGTAATAGTATATATGATTCATCTTACATTAGCCTGAGAAGCTAAACGTTCGTAAAATTCATCTTATTTGCAAGGGTATCGTAAAATATGGATTTATTATTATTATTGGACAACATTATAAAAAAATTTTAAAACAACCCTATAAGAATACTTAAATATGAAAGAACTTAGATAATGCTTAAATTGCATTATAATTTATTCATAAAATTAATGAAAGGCACAATATTTGGTTTCAATATTTTCATAATTGAATTTTGGATGTTAGCTTATATTTTCTCAGCAAAAAATTTTCTGTATAGTCTGCATCTGTTTTGTTTTCTGAATTAGTTATTAATTATGATTTAAAAAATGAGATATAAATAAAAACATTAGTTGAAAATAATTAAACCATTACTAACATTAGTTCACAGGACCAAAGGCATGAATATTTCACTACCACATTTATTTATTTAAATAGTTATCATTATGTATAGGAGAGAAGATGGGTGAGCCGGCGACACTCTTGTATTTGCGGCGGGAAAGAGCTGGCGACAAGCGACAAAGAGTGACAACTGACATCAGCAGTGTGACCTTGTGGAACCCCGCACTGCAGGCGGCAACGAGCGACAGGCTGTCGCTCCTAATTTTTTATTTGCGGCGGGCCTAAGTCAGCACGAAAAAGAGGTTGCTGAAAATGTAATAGCTTGCACCGTATGTCATACGACTGTGATTTAAACTAGAACGGGCCAAGCAGGCAGCCACAGCTTGGCCCACACGCAACCTCTCCAATGAAGTGCTAGCAGAACGCGGGAACATTGATTTGTTTTACTTAGAAGTGTGGATAGGGGACATGGCTATCCCCATGATAATCGACACTGGAAATGAAATTTCACTGGTCCATACAGATACTGTTCAGCAACTGGGAAACAGAGTGACACTTAACCCTGAAAACATAATCCTGTCTGGAATAAACAATTCCAGTTCCATCAGCCAAGTAGTAATGGCTGACGTTCGCATAGGGCAGACCCACTTCAAAAATCGCCGATTTCTAGTTCAGGACTTTAAAGAACGCCAATACAAGGACATTTTGGGGAACGATTTAATCAACATGGCTAAGTTCCAATTCAAGGATTCCCAGGGTGAGGAAGTTGTCACTGTGCAGAATACGGTCATTGACCAGATTACTAAAGGTGACCTTGATGCCAATATGAAAAGATAGCTAGACGAGCTCCTGACCTATAACATGGAAAACTTTGCTGAGGAAATAGAGATGCTGTCAAGGGTCACTAATGTAGTGGCAAGTTTGAAATTGATCAGTCTCATCCAGTATTCGTGAGACAGTACCCCATTCCCAAGATTCATTTAAATGCACTAAAAGAAAAGACAGATTCTTATCTACATGCTGGCATCATCGAACCAAGCCGTTCGCGATGAAACTCGCCCATTCATGTGGTCCGGAAAGATAGCAGTGACATACATGTCACCCTAGACCTGCGCAAGGTGAACAGCATCACCACGGCCCTTGACTACCCCATGCCCAGAATTCACGACATTTTAATTATTTTAGCATGTTGGACTTGAATTCCGGGTACTACCAATTACCCATAGCACCGGAGCTTAGGCACTGCTTTGCATTTCAGACACCCTGGGGCAAGTATCAGTTAATGCGTATGCCTCAGGGTGCAAAGAAGTCCGCTCATACCTTCCAGTCCTTTATGACTGATCTCCTGTATGACAGATTGTACCAGAACATACATGTTTTTCAAGATGACGTTCTCATCTACACCAAAACTGCAGAGGAACATCTAGAAGTTCTTAGATGGGTATTGGTAATCTTTAGGAAGAACAATGTAATTATGAAACCTTCAAAGTGTAAGGTAATGATGACCAAGGTGATATATTTAGGACACGTAATCTCGCGTGAGGGTCTTTCCCCTGATCCCGAAAATGCCATGGCGATAGTAAAACTTGAGACTCGTAGAACAGTAAAACAAGTGCACTCATTCATTGGAGCAGCCAATTTTTATCAGTCATTCATTAAAGACATGTCTAAAACAATATGTCCTTTAACAAACCTGACCAAGAAAGGCACGAGGTTCGTCTGGTCCCGGGAATGGCAGTTAGCATTTGACTCTCTGAAGGCTGCCATCATGAGCCCTCCTGTCCTCATACCCCCGGATTATACTAAACCCTTTCTCCTATGCACAGATGCATCAGCAGAGGCTTTGGGGGCAGTTCTTCAGCAGCAAACAGACCAGGGCATAAGACCAATAGCTTTTTTAGCACTAAATTAAAAGGAGCATAAATCAATTACTCAGTGATCGAAAAAGAGCTGCTAGCTATAGTCCAAGCACTCAGGCAATTTCGACCCATTATACTTGGCTTTCCCATCAATTTGCTCTCCGATAACAAACCTCTCTCATTCTTAGTGAGCATAGGGCCAATGAACCAATGCCTTCTGCGCTGGTCACTAAAGATTCAAGAGTTTGACTTCAGGATCTCTCACATAAAGGGTGAGAAGAACGTTTTTGCTGACTTTCTTTCCCGGTCGTCAATGGGTAACGACATTAACAAATATATTCAAGCCTGCCAAATCTGCCAGAAATGCAAGTTGAAAAAGGGACCTGCACCCTTTCAGAAAGGAATAAATGCTGAATATCCTTTTGAGAAGGTGGCCCTGGATATTGTGGGGCCAATGTCCGAGACAAGTAATGGAGAAAAATACATCCTTGTTTGCATAGACATAATGTCAAGGTATCCTGAACTTTCCCTTTGAAAGATCAGAAGGCCACTACAGTTGCTAAGGCATTCATGGAAGGCATAGTTTGTCGCTAAGGGGTACCCAAGGAAGTAATATCTGACAGGGGAACAAACTTCACCTCAGAAGTAATGCTAACGTACTTGAAGACCTTGGCATTACTCATATTTGTGCCACAGCCTATCGCCCCAATTCAAATGGCCTCATTGAAAGAATGAACCAAACCATCCTCGAAACTTTGAGGCGCCTCTGCGATGCTTGGGACAGATTCCTGAGCACTGCCCTCTTCAGTATCCGGACGACATACAATGAGAATACTAGAGATACTTCCGCATATCTACTATACGGGTTTGACCCAACAACTCCTTGGGATGGGGAATAGAAAGGGGAGACAGGCATGGAAATGAACGCCTATAAGTCAGAACTTACAGCCAGACTGAGAGTTGCGTGTAATATAGCCAACCGAGAGAGTGATATCCATAGGGATGCCAAACTTAGACAGCGTAATCAGGGAAGGCACTTGAGAGATTTCCAGGTGGGGGATAAGGTACTGCTTCTCATCGAGAGAAGGGGGATAAACAAACTAGGGTTTAACTATGGGGGTCCCTATCATATAACTCGAAAGCTGAGCTCAGTGAATTATGAAATTCAGGGATCTGGCTCACGGGACAGACAAATCGTTCACATTGACAGGTTAAAGGCAGCATGGGGAAGCATGGGTTCTAGGGGAAATCGTTACAGATCAAAGGTTCATCAACCCTCAATAGGCAGTGAACAGAAAACCCAGAAGAAGAAGAAGAGGAGAGAAATCAATGAAAGAACTGAACAAGAAGCACCACCAGCATTGGATGATTGCCCATGGAATCAAATGGGATACAATCTCCGCCACAGACCTAGAGTAGATTACCATCAGCTCCACGAGGGAAGTACAATCATTAACCAGATACAGGAGGATGGAAGCAGCTCATCTAACGATAAAGACGTCACCAGGGAGGAAGTGAGTTGTGACATTCGTCAATCGCAACGAGTTGCGACTTGTTCATCCGCCCCCTCGCACGTGGTTCTGATGTCGGCACCCCTGCTCATGGCCGTGAGACCCCAAACTTCCACTTGGAGCTTCAACAGTGTTGTAGGAGTTTCTAGCAATAACCACCAGGCAGTGATTGGAGCTGGCCAGAGTTCAGCCAATCAGGAACGAGATGACGCGAGGGGACTGCTGGGTAATGCAGGAGAGATATATATAGTGAGTGATGAGCGGAAAAAATTATCGGGGAATCCAATCCAGCTAAGTAGTAAGATGAAACGATGTCCATTGAAGCCATATCTCCCAGATCTTCTAACTGTAAGTACTTGCTTTACCCTTGCATTACCCACTGCCAATATGTACTGCTTGAACATGCCCGGTCGAATCCGTGTCCAAGATTACTGACCGCCATGGGGACTTTATTAACGTTACGGTTTGAATTATTTGACTTTGCATTAAGAACTTTCAGTTGCTAGTGCGAGAATCACTCCTCCCAATTTTACAGTGTATAAGAACCTTCCTTGATGGGCTCAGTTATTAACATTATGCCAACCTAGCCAAGAAGTTGTTATTCTAAATTATCCTTGCATTTATCGTCTTATTGTTGTTACATTAAAATTTTACTATTATTTTATGCTTGCCTCTTCTTTAACCCTTAGTATAGTATAAACCTCTTGACATTAAATTATCAAGATATCACACCGTGAAAATGGTGTAAACTGAAACGCTTCAGCAATAAATGCTTTAGTATCTGTATCGCTTTTACATCTTTATTTATTTCGGTTATAATCAGTGATGCTCTTAAATGATTTTCCTACGTCCTGCTACTTTTAAAAATCAGTATTTTTCTCTGTTGTCCTCTCAAATTTTGAAGATAACTGAAGTTGAACATGTAGCTATAGTTTAAAATCTTGGCCAGCACCTGTTCCCCATTACTGCATCAACGATAACATATATTTTTGATTCATGCAAATATACACTAAATCTATCTATATATATAAAGAAGGATGTTTGTGGGTCTGTCTGTGGGTCTGTCTGTATGTGGGTCTGTTTTTTATACAAATCTACAGTTTTAGTCCGATCTTGATGAAATTTCGCATACATGACCTTCAAAGCATGAGGAAGGTCACTGTCTACTTCAGATTTCGAAAAAATAATAATTATTGATAAAAAATCGATATTCATGGTTATGGCAGGGCATATTAATGAGAAATATCGCATGACCAACAATGCAAGACAAAGTTTTTGCAACAATGGTATCAACACGCAATTCACAAACACTCTGCACGGAC
>JAHWFO010026798.1:918045-967520 GCA_023313115.1 Rhysida immarginata | reverse complement strand
AGCTCAAAATGATGATGCAATGATAAAGCAATCCTTTCCAAGAATTACAACAATGAACATAAAATGATGATGCAATATGGATAAGTTTCAATTTGTAACAATGCATAGAATTCCTGTTATTCAGGCTTTTCTTAGAAAAGAGAGTTCTTAGTACTTAACAATTTCTTGAAAATCTTTAAAAATGATCAGTAAATGGAGATAATGGAGAGTTAGCAGACTATTGAGAAAGAGTGGAAAGACGACAGAGGAAGCACTCCTTTTAGCTCCGCGATGTATTGAGCAAATGGGAAGCAAGTAAATAGAAGAATCGGCGACCGCTAGACTGCACAAAGTGATGAATGGCCAAGTTTTGCTTCAACACATCGAGAGAAGAGTGGAAATTGCAACAACACTAAATATACATCTGAGGTAAAATTACGTGAGTAAGAAATTATTGGAGAGGTCCAGCCATTGTGAGCCTTTAAAAAGATTATTTTCGAATATTCATTAAGAATTTTTACTGTATTAATTCTAAGTATTTTCATGTGTTTATTTTTAAGATATTGCAAAATTTAATTTAATTTTTTGAGATTGTTCTGTTTACATCCAAGTGGAATTATCCCGGGCAACGCCGGGTACCTTTGCTAGTCTTATATAAAGCGGGGGCAGGTAAAGGTTTCATGAATACATCTGCTAGCATGTCTGAGGATGGGCAGTAGGTGAGTACCACATTCTGGAGATCGATTTCGCCAGCATTTTACCTATTAAATTTATGCAATCTTAGAATGTGCCTCGTTCTACTTTTGGATCCCGACGCGCTCAGACATGCGATGGCAGATGTTGAATCCGTATACACAAGGTGTATCTGAAACCCTGTCACAAACGTTTAGAGGAGGTAGTATGGATGATTCTTAGCAAAAAAGTTCATATGAACAAATTAATAAGTCAGGTTCTATTACACATAGGATAACGAAATTTGGGGGAATAATAGAGTACCTAACACTGTGTATACCGTTAAAATTTGATCGAATTCCAACGAGAAGTTTCCGAGTTACGCACTCAACATCGTAACACGTGCTCACATGTGAGTACTAACCACCACATGTTACGATGTTGAATACGTGACTCGGAAACTACTCGTTGGAATTCGATCAAATTTTAACGGTATACACAGTGTTATGTACCCTATTATTCCCCCAAACTTCGTTATCCTAGGTGTTATAGAACCTGAGTTATTAACTTGTTGATCTTAGTGGCGGCATTTTTATTTCTGTTCATATCTCGGTTATCGTTCAAATTCGAACCCATGTTCACATTAACTTTTTTGCTTAGAATCATCCATACTACCTCCTCTAAAAGTTTGTGACACGATTTCAGATACACCCTGTATAGTCGTTGGAAAGGTGATATAATCCCCCTGTCCGATTTGAGTAATCAGGTCCCATAACCATTGGAACAACTTCACGCACTTGCATATAGCAATTACTTCAGCCTCACAACTGCTGAAGGTGACAAGACGCCTACAGCAGAATCAGCTGTGGGGTAACGCTCTAGCTGGCATCAGCGTATGCACACAAAGGACCGGTCGATTGATCGAAAGTGAGTGACGTTTCACATGTGTGTGCCAGATAAGCTGCCACACCTTTGAGTGCCGACATATGTAAATTGGTAGGAGATCTAGCATATGACAACAATCTCGTAATTGCATATGCTATATCCGGGCACGTACATGCCATTTTTTACATCGTGCAAAATAATATTTTGAGAACATTATTTTCTTTTACGTACATTAATGATCTCAAAAGAAATTGATAAACAGTTGGGTCGGCTGGTTGCGAATCTTCTGCTTCATCCAAATTTACGTGTGGGCTGAGAGGAGTGCTCCTGGAATGACATTTTGCACCTTGATCTCTTGGATGACTTGCTGATGTAAATGGGCCTGAGACAATTGTATGGAGTTACCATCACGGCTTACTCGCATGCCCAGAAGGTGACGAACATCTCCGAGGTCCACCAAGTCAATATCACGTCGACAAATATCCACTAGTGAAGTCAGGCCTTGAACGTCATTAGTGGCGGCGATGATGTCATCCACATACACGGCAAGGAGGATTGAACATCTGCCGTCGTTGTAGATGAAGAGGCTATCATCTCCTCGTGAAGGCGTGAAGTCTAGGCGAAGGAGGAGTTAACACTATTTCATGTACAACATTTGCCACTTTGCTTTAGTCCATACAGGGACTTGCGAATTTTGCACACTTCGTCAGCACGGACTGGTAGTCCTTTGTGTGGCATCACGTATATAGTATGGTCAATAGGTGCACGCAAATATGCACATTTCACATCATATTGATGCAATGACATACCTGTGTTGACTGCCACTGCGAACAGTAGTCGTAACGATTCCATTCTTATCACAGGTGAAAACATCAGTTCATATTGGCTGCCATATACCTGTGATGAGCCGATTGCGACCAACCTTGCCTTGAAATGGGAGATGGATCCATCAGTGTTGCACTTAATACAATATACCCATTTGGAATTTAGGATTTTAGTTTGGGGGGGGGGAGCTTAAGGCGGGTTTTCAAAGACGCGTTGTCTGCGTGTGCGTGCGTATGCGTTTGAAGGTCAAACAATCAGATCGCTCACGCACCAGAGTTCTCTCGGAGTCAACTTTTCAATCCGTGCGTCAACCACTTGATGAGCCACATTTGTAGACTAGTCGCCAAGATTTCGACCGTTTTGATCTTAGCCTTGTTTAGTAATGGGAGTAGCCACCCTTCGCCGCTATAACTGATCATGATGCGTTAAACGGATCACAAGAACAAAATCCATCAATCATACAGCTTTCAATCGTTTCATGAAAATGGCGACTCCCGAATAACAAATGTGCGAAGACGAGCTTATACAGATGTAATTCTAGAAGTGCAGACATATCCAGTTCTTTATGATTCAAAAAATTCTCGATATAAAGACACGGAATATTAAATTTGTACATTCTTTGCTCCACAATTTGCAGCAACTCATTATACACCTCAGGAGACATCCCAAGGTAATTTTGAAAGGAGTCTAGATTGTGGAGTCTCGCGCTTCACATAGTAGATTTCTAAACCCGCCCTTATTCGCACGATTTTGAAGTAAAGGGCCAACCCATCATCGTCTTTTACTTCGTCATCTCGTTTATGCCTCCAATATAATGCCAATAACAATATTTATGTTGATATTTTCAAGCATATTCATTTTATCTATTTTCTAATAAAACGCATAATCGCACACAACGTGGCTATGAAAATGGGGCTACCGTGAACAGATACGGATGCATGCAACGTATACGCACGAACACGCAGACAACGCGCCTTTGAAAACCTGCCTTTAGGAACCAAATCCCAAACTTAGATGAAGCAAATCTAACTCACTTTTCATTGCCTCCTCCCATTGACGATGTTGTGGGGAGGAGGGTGCTTGTTCATATGAAAGAGGAGTTGTTAAAGGAACGTCCTCAGGTCTGGCAAGATTTACGTTAGGAGGGTACAAAACAGCTCGTTGTTTTTCCGATTTCTCTTTAAGTCTTTGGAATCTTCGCAACTCAGTAGGAGGGGGAGACTCACCCGATGAGGATAAGCCAGAAGGTTGATCTCTCTTTTGAGGTTGTTCCAAGGATGGCACAAGTGAAGCTGGAGGCGTAGAAGTTAACGTGTCATTCACTTGGGAAGTTGACTGTTGAAGAGTCTCCTCGAAGGCCGAAATGGAAATGGGTGAGAACTGTCTGTTAACGAGTTCTGGATCATCAGTTTCGGGGACCTCCAACGGGGGAGAATCGTAATACTACGTTCGCACTAGCACACTGAATCTAGATCGGCAGCTTGAACTAGATTCGAATTTTGAAGTGCGAACGCTAGCGATCTGGATTCGAACTAAATCGACGGTCTCCAAACTCGATTCACTGAATCCTGTTCGGAGAATTCGATCGATGCTGTCAATCCAGATTAGTTCCTTCCCACAATCCCTTGCACCATTAAGTTTTCACAAAATGACGTCCAAGCAATCGATCGATCCGTGGTCCGACTAAAAAACCAAGCTGTTATTCAGCCTAAGGCTTGAAAACTTGGATGCAAAAAAGAAATTCGTCCATATACAATCCCTTGCACCTGTTGACTATAATGAACAACTGGAGTTGTAAAGCTGGGTGAAGATTAATCTACGAGTTCGCTAACTGGATAGCAGCGCTTAAGTGCGAACACTCTGTGGATCTGAAATGAATCCAATTGCTTAACCTTTTCTAGTTTGTATCTGGATCTAGTTTGTATCTGGATCGACTCGATCTAGTTCTCTAGTGCGAATGGGGTATAAGGAAGTTGTGGCATTGAGGGAATTGCGAACGGCGGTTCGTGAGACGTAGTCGTTTCAGGGAATGTATCAGGAAAGAAACGTACAGATCGAGCACGAAGCAGCTTGGATTACTCAAGTGAATAGAGGAGGTACCCTGGGGACGATGCTGAGTATGCGCTTGGAGCTTGGATCGTTGTGATGTGGGAATAAAACAGTACACAAGACACCCAAATGATGCTCGAGGTTTGAAGGTGAGTCTCTTTCCAGACCATAATTCTTCCGGCGTCAGCGTTTGTCCTGTTCTTGGTAAAGAGTTGAAGTTGTACGCTGCCATTGCTGCTGCAAGATCCCAATACTGGTGGGAAACGTTGGAAGAGGCAAGCAGGACTCTGATTCCATCACAGATGGAGCGGACTGCCCTTTCTGACTGGGGGTTCTCAGGTATGGTAAACTGTTACTGTAGCCCAAATTCAGCCAACTCGTTGCTGGTGAATTCCATGCCGTTGTCATATCTTGTGTGGACCAGTTGATTTCCTGTCGATCGTTGTAATCATTTGATTAAATTTATCAAGGCTTGCTGTACCTCTGCCTTAGTCTTACGGGTATAATCGTCCATGGCGATCAAAAGGTATTTACAGCCATAAGCAGAGGTAAGTGGCACGGGACCGATCGTGTCCACGTGGAAGATATACAAAGGGCAGGTAGACTCTTGGTGTCGAACAGTTCTATGAGGTGCGTTAGTCATCCCTGTCATCCCTGCCTCTAGACGTGGAATACATGGCGTGATCTCAGAGGGAATTGCAAAGTTCTCTAGACCACGGATACTGCCATGTTTTAGTGCTTTGGCGATCTTTTTACTCGACTGATGCCCTAAGGCATTAAGGACATCCAGATAAGATACTACAAGGGAATGAACGGGATGCCCCGTTTGGCAAACGGGTGGAGTTTGATAAAAAAACTGGCAAGAATGGAAGACCTGCGATCTCCCCTTGTGCAACCACCTTGTTCAGAAGTTATTGAGTAACCTTTAAGATCAAAAGACAAAGTATATCCATGTTTGGTTAACTGACTCATCGATACAAGTTTAAATCGCGCATGGGGGGCATAAAGCGCATCGTGTAAAGTTAAAACTGACCCAGTGCTTAACGGGATTCTCGCAATTCTTATACCAGTCGCGGAAATGGTTTTTTGGGGTTTGCAGTGTGAATATCTCTATGGCAGCTCCGCATAGATGTAAAAAACCTCTTGTCCTTAATTACATGGAAGGAGTTTCCAGTATCCACTATCTATTCTTGTTTTGGGAGACCAACCCAGTTTGATGCAGGTTTCTGCCCCTTGGCTTTGCGATCGCGCTTGCGACATTTTGGATGTGGGGCACGAACGTTCGGTGGAAGCAGTGGCTGGGGAACGCGAATATTGGAGGTGAAAACCGCTTAGAAGTCCAAACAGACCTGAGATGCTCTCAGCTATCACAATTGTAACATGTTACCCATGAGCAGTGCTGGATACCAGAGGGAGAAAGTGAGGGAGATCTGAGCAAGCGTTGTAGTGACGCAAGAGGCGACGCCAGAGGAGCGTCCACGTGAATTAGCCTTGAACACAACGCTCAACTGACTATGAAAACCTTCGCGAGTCATGTTAGGGTCAATCTGCACAGAGAGCCTTAAAGGCATATAGGTCGAAGGCAAACCAGCTACCATATGATCAATCAGCGTCTTGTTGTCTATGGCTAACGATACGGCACCCGCCTCCGCAAGGATTTGTAATGCACATGCTACTTATGGATTGGGGTCATCTGTGTCATAGAAGTGAAGAGCTGAAAAGCGTCGCATAACTTCTGCCCAAGTCACAGAAACGGGTCAGGCATAACGCCGACAGATGGCTTCCCAGATAGAAAATGAATTGTCATCTGTAACATCGCTACAATGTCATCATCCATCATGTTTGACAAATAATGTCTTAGAAGTGACCAGTCCATTCAAACAGTGGATCTCTCTGGATCCGAAGCGGGTAATGAAGTTTTAGCATGTACATATTTCTCTAATCCCTTTGATTCCAGGAACGCTAACATACGATACTTCCATTGGTGAAAGTTAGCACTAGTGGGCTTAGGGATTGAACAACTGTCATCAAAAAACGACTCAGCCATAGTTGGACACAAAAAAAAAACCCAATTCCAACTCCACAAACCACGCTCTGCTACCAGTGATGAGGTGGGTGTTAAAGTGGAAATTTGGCTAGTAATGAGTCAACAAACACTTGCATAGTAAACTATAAAAAAATTTATTAATGACAGTAAAAAGAGACTAGAACACAAAGCGTGTCACATTGGTTAAATGTGGTAGAAATTAATAATTTTATACACACTCAAAAAATATGAATTTAAGTACTCACAGTGTCTCGCACAAGTATTAGTATAAAAAATGAATATATTACTCAGTGGAGCGGTACATTTTGGTCCTTTGAGCCGGATGATATTTGCAACTGTCGAAGTTATTTCTCTCGACTGCTCTTTATTCTCATGAACGCAGTTGATGATTGCTTCTGGCCCTTTGAACTGTTGAATGTTTGTTTTTACTGAGAAGACATCGTGATGTTTCTTTCTTCCACTTCAAGCTTCGTGTTTGTGACTGATTCTCGCCATTCCTTGCCGTCGTTTCTCACCACTGATTCGTGATTCCCGCCATCATTTTGTTTTCCCGCTACGCATCTCCTCCTGCTTCAATTTGCTGATTTCTTCAAATACAATGGATCATAAAAGAAAACGCACTTCCATCAAAGCTAAGCCATCTCGTTTCGAATCCTATGTTTGAGAACTTTCATCTGCAAATTCTTTTGCACCATTCAATGACTTTGATACTGTTTAGTTACGTAAACGGCTGCTCAACGTAAAACCATTACTCGCTTTATTTCATGAGATTCAACTAGAGATCGACAGATGAAACAAACGACATTGACTCTGAATCCGCAGAATTTGAAGCTAAGTACTTTAACATAATTACTAATGCTGAACGTTTGTTAAGTAGAAGCATGCCTTGCCCAACCCCCATTCTAGTTCTGCAACTTTAAAGACTTATTTACGATTCTCATTCATGAAAATGGCGAACTCAGCAGTATACAAAAATTTCATTATCTGCATGCTTCGTTGTCTGGCAAAGCGGCAGAGGTTGTTAAGAATCTCACTTTAACTGGTGACAACTACATTATTGCTTGGGGCAGTCTTCATAAAAAATCTTCGATCTCTGGATTTTTTGATCAATAAAGAGCATCAGAGGGATGCATTCCTTGTCTATCTTATCAACTCCAAATTAGATAACTCCACTGTAAAAGAATTTGAAAACAAGACTGCTATTTCTGATCCAACTTCATTCGATGATCTCATTAAATTTCTAGAAAACAAGGCCTCTTTATTGGAAACTCTAGAACAAAGACATGCTAAACCCACAAATGAGCGATCTGCCATGTCAAGAAGTCTCGTCTCGACGTCGTCCTCTTATCTGGTCTGCAATACAGATCATAACTTGTACTCTTGTTCCATTTTCAAATCTATGCCAGTCAAGGAACGTTTTGCTAAAGTAAAGAATTTAAGATGCTGCATAAATTGCCTTTCTACACTTGAACTGTAGCTTTAAACACATAGCCATTCTCATCTTGATCTCATAACCACCACTGAGAAGTCAGTTGTTGAAAATGGTACAGTCACTCTTTCGGCGTTGTCCTCTTCTGAAGAATGCACTATTCTCTCCACTGCTGTTGTGAATGTTGTTGATCATCAAGGTCAAACTCATCAAGCAAGAGTCCTACTTGTTTGTGGTAGCACTTCGTCGTTCGTAACTTTTTTATGTAGGAAGCTCAAGCTGCCTCAAACTCTAGTCAACATCCAAGTTCAGGGCATCACAAATTCTACCACCAGTGTTCATTGTCATTGTGAAATTCTTTTGCATTCTCGAGTCTCCAATTATTGCTTGAAGTCTCAGTGTTTGGTCGTTCCTCAGATTACTGGCCATCTGCCCAATCCACCAATTGATCTTGCCAGCATAAACATCCCTCACGGCCTGAAGATGGCTGATCCTCACTTCAATGTCCCTGGAGAAATCCTCCTTGGAGTAAACTCATTTTGGCAAGTTGTTCTCACATGGCGCATTCCACTTCGACCCAGAATGCCTATTCTGCAAGCTTCTCACTATGGATGGATAGTAGCTGGCTTGTTTCCTTGCACTACCCCAAGACATTTGTTGTAACTTTAGTCGCAGCTCTGTTCGCATTCAAGAGCAATTGGAGAATTTCTGGAAACTGGAAGAACTTGATATCCCTAAGCTCTGCACCTTGGAAGAAGACGAGTGTGAATCTCACTTCAAGAGCCATACCAAGCGTGATTCTAGTGGCCCATTTATTTTCAGTATTCCTCTTAACAAGGTTCCAGAAGTGTTAGGTGACTTATACAAAAGAGCTGAAAAATCTCTTCTAAATCTTGAGAAAAATTTTGCCTCCAAAACTGTCTTGCATCAGCATTATGCACAGTTCATGCAATAATATGAAGACTTTGGCCACATGTCCGTTTGCGATCCTGCATCTTCTGAGATTTTCTGCTTTTTACCTCATCACGGCATTCTCAAGGAAGATAGCCTAACCATAAAGGTTTGTGTCGTTTTCAATGGCTCTGCTCCCACTATCTCTGGTGAATCGTTTAACTCCTTACAATTGGTCGGCCCTACCATTCAACAGCATCTGTTCAGTGTCCTAATCCGATTTCGCAAACATGTCTACGCCTGATCAGCCGATATAGAAAACATGTATCGCCAAGTTTTGATTAATGAGTCTCAAAGACCCTTGCAGCGGATCTTATGGAGATCTGATCCACATGACGCCATCAAAGCTTAGAACCTGAACACCGTCACTTATGGTATTGCTTCTGTTAGCTTCTTAGCAATTCGATGCTTGTTCTAATTGGGTATTGAATGCGCACAATTCCTTCTTGAGGTTTCTCGAATCATAAAAGAAGACTTCTACGTTGACAATTTGTTGAGTGGAGCGAACGACGTCCACACAGCAAAAGTACTGTGCAAAAACCTATCTGCTACTTTGCAAACCGGTTGCTTCAACTTACAAAAATGGATCTCGAATGAGCCTCTAATTCTTTCAGACTTCATGAACTCTGACATTCATCCTATCCTAGTTGATATTGACTCGCATGATAGCACAAAGACTCTTGGACTGCATTGGTCGCCACTTGATGATAAGTTGTCATTCTCTATTTCTCTCACCTCTCCAAAAAGGATAACTAAGCATGCTATCCTGTCCGACATCTCTCAGATTTTCGATCCTCTTGGCTTGCTAAACCCTTGCACTATTAAGGCCAAGATGATGTAGCAAGCGCTTTGGTTAGAGAAACTTTCATGGGATGATAATATTCCTCACTCCTTGTCCACTCAATGGTTGAACCTGAAAGATGATTTTTCTGCCCTAAACGAAGTTGCCTATCCCAGACGTATCATCTGCGATGAGCTGAAATGTATACAGCTTCATGCCTTCTCTGAAGCGGCCATCAAGGCCTATGGCACCTGCATCTATGTGCGCTCTGTTGATCAAAACGGTGCTGTTTTCTCAAATTTATTCTGTTCGAAAGCCAAAGTAGCTCCTCTCAAGTCTATATCCATTCCCAAATAGAACTTTGTGGTGCTCTCATTCTCGCCCGCTTAGGCCAGCAGATTACTTCTGCGCTCCAAAGTACGTTTGATCAGTGCTTCTTCTGGACTGACTCCACTATTGTACTTGGTTGGTTGAAAATGCATCCAAATCGTTTACACACGTTTGTTGCCAATCGTATATCTGAGATCCAGACACTCTCTAAGAATTCTGTGTGGAATCATATCTCCAGTGGAAATAATCCTGCCGACATCCTCTCAAGAGGGGTCTCTCCTGCTGTGCTGAAGGATTCCGTCTTGTGGTTTCATGGACCACCGTGGCTCTCTCTAGAAGAATCTTCCCGGCCAACTCTCCAAATGCCTTCCATACCACTTGATCTTCCGGAAGTGAAAAGATTAGATGCACTGTCCGCTTCCCACGAAAATGCCCCTGCGTTGTTGAAAGTGCTCACTGCACGCGCTGCAGTCGTGGATGCGCCCAAGTTAACAGCAGGCTCCAGATGCTGCTTTCCCTGCCTACCCTCCATGCATTTTCGTATTTGTGTTCCCTATCAGTGCTGTGGACGCATCCACGACTGCAGCGCGCGCAGTGAACACTTTCAACAATGCAGGGTCATTTTTGTGGGAAGCGGACAGTAATATCTGCCACTGCTGCATGTTCTTCATTTCCGTTTTCAAGATTCTCCAATATTGATCATCTAAATCGCATCGCTGCCTTATATTGCATTTCAAGAGCAACTGTCCTAAGGATGCCCGAATGTATGGTCCTCTTACACCTTCTGAAATTGAGCATGCCTTTCTGACTCTTGTTAGGCTTTCTCAAAACCACTCCTTCCCTGATGAGATCCCACGGTCCTCGATCACGTTCGAAGCTACCCTCCTTCTCTTTTATACACTGACAGCTTTCTGCGGGTTGGAGGTAGATTGCTTAATTCTATTTATTCGTTTGAGAAGAAATTTCTCCTCCTCATCTCTGGGAAGCATCCGCTAGCTAGACTGTTAGTCACCTCAGAAAACCTTCACCTTCTGCATGCTGGTCCTCAACTACTTCTTGCATCACTAAGAGAAAGATGCTGGATTACTAATGGAAGAAATTTGGCCAAATGGGTTGTTCATCAATGTGTTAAGTGCTTCCATGCTGCTCCGAAAAGCATTACACCCGTCATGGGTAATCTTCCTTGTAACAGAGTTGAAACGTCCTTTCCCTTTCAATCTATTGGGATTGATTATGCAGGCGCTATTTTGATTAAAGACAAAAGGGGTGGAGGCTGCAAGACTTCCAAGTGTTTTGTGTGCTTGTTTGTTTGCTTTGCCACCAAGGCAATTCACCTCGAGCTCGCCACTGACTTGACAACAGATTCCTTCATTCTGACTTTAAGAAGATTCGTATCTCGTCGTGGCTGCCCCTCACACATTTTTTCTGACAACGGGAGAAATTTTCTGGGAGCCCATTCCTTGCTAAGAGATCTTGGCATGTTTTTGAAGTCCAACAAGGATTGCATTATTCGTTGTTCTTCTAAGATTGGTATTCACTGGCACTTCATTCCTTCTCGTTCTCCCCATTTTGGCGGTCTTCGGGAGGCCAGTATTAAATCTTCTAAGCATCATCTTAAAAGAGTCGTTGGCAACACTAAATTAATCTTTGAAGAGCTTTATACTCTTTTAACCTAAATCGAGGCAGTATTAAATTCTCGCCCTCTGACTCCACTATCTAGTGAACCTGAGGATTTCGAACCTTTGACACCTAGTCACTTTCTTATTGGAAGAGCTCTTACCACGATTCCAGATCCCTCGGTCATTCCATTCCTTTATCAAGAATTTCCCAATTTCAGTTGATTCAGCAACTGCTGCAGCACTTCTGGAAACGATGGAGTTTGGAGTACATCGGTGAATTGCAGCAGAAAGCAAAATGGCATCACTGCAGTTCCAACTTGAAACTAGGCTCCCTTGTGCTCATCAATGACGATCTCCAACCACCTATCCATCGGATGCTCGGCCGTATCACCCAACTTTTATCCTGGCAGAGATGGTATCCCTCGTGCGGCCATCATCCGTATTTCTACTGGACTTTTGAAAAGATCGTTCTCCAAGATTTGTCCCCTACCCAACGATTGTTATTCTCCACTTATTTGTTTTATTGCATCTTTTGCCACATTTCGAGGCAGGGGCTATTATGTTAAGGATTATATGTATTTTACTTATTTTCGCATATTTATGTGAAATGCCGTCGTTTCTTATGTTACATAAAACTCTATGAATTCATGAATTGCAAGTATACACTTCCTTATGTTTGTCATCATAATTAACATAAACAGTAAGATTTGAGGCCATCATATTGTAGCAAAATTCGTTCAAGCACTTTTTGCAAGCTGAGCCAACGGACATTAATGTGTTTTAGCAATGGCCTGTATTCATTCTCACAAAATTCATAAAAGTGCTGAGTTCATTCTTCCTCTTGCTGCTGAGTCAATGCAAAAGTCTTCCACGTCAAATTAGTGATTTCATAAAAAGCAGAACTACATTTTCTAGCAGTATTCTGAAGCATATGGCAACTACACCCACCGAAGTACGTGTTTGCATTTTTTTCTTTTACTCCGGTCATTATAGAATCTTTTTTACCCATATTAACATTTGCATTGTCTACACTGAAGGCTACACAATTTTTCCATGGAATATCTTTACTACAAACTATTTCATTAATTTTTGAAAAAATTTTAGCAGCTGTTCCTGTATTCACCCTCTCTGAAACACACATGTCCAGGAATCTACAAAAAAAATTGTTTGTAGTGTTCACTCTTCCTTTTGAAATATCATATAGTCTTACAGTTAATGGATTCATTTTGAGTAAATCAGTATCATTACTACCATCTATAGCTAAGCTAAATGGACTGACCTTCAGTTCATCAATACACGCTTTTGAGTAATATAGCTTTAAACACTCATTTATAATGGCAGAGTACTTAGTTCGGCTACGGCTGAAATTCTTTGCAATCTTACTGTCACTGAAGACATCTCTAAGAAGGCCACTCAAATGGTCACTAAACGAAAGAGGTATGTTGTGAACAGCAAACGCTGCTGCCATCTTTACTTCTGCTCTTGTAGTCTGGAAAAAATGAACCAAGATCTCTATTCATATATGAACAACTAAATAGTAAAACACGAAATTAACAATCTTATAAACTTTGCGACCACTCATTACACACTTTTAGAATAACTGGATCAGCTTGAAATCTTTGAAGTTGCGAAACAGTTACTTGGTTTCGATCATAGGTTTTCACAATCTCAATATGTTGGTTGCCTTGTCCATGCCGGCGAACATCACCTTCTCCTTGATGGCTGCAGCAAAAGGATTTGTGGCAATACTTGCAAAATGCCTTTTCTGGGTCCTCTCTGACACATTCAAGCCATGGGTATTTTTCCTCCCATTCTAATTTGTATTTGCATTTGTACAGCGAAGAGCCACTTGCACTACTTTTCTTTCTCTTATCCCCTTGAGTAATAACACTGGGAGACTCTTCCTCCTCTATATTTCTCTTGCCGCGTGCACTCATCTTTCAGATTGGTTACTCTTTCTTGGCAAATCGGCAGGCAAAATCAAGTACATCCCCCATTACGATTAGTCTAGAGCGAGAGCAAGCGTCATTGCTTAATTTCACTACTGGAACTGTCTTATGAAATAAAGTATAGCGGAGGAATAAAAACAATCCATTCAATTTCAACATCTTTTTTTTTAATTAATTGTAAATATTCAGTTTGCGGGGGACTGAACAATGCGTGCGTGAAAGCGGGGTTATCATCCCGAATGCGAGAGTCCCCCGCAGAATGCGGAGGAGTTGACATGTCTGAATTCCTGTTATTCAGGCTTTTCTTAGAAAAGTGAGTTCTTAGTACTTAACAATTTCTTGAAAATCTTTAAAAATGATCAGTAACTGGAGATAACGGAGAGTTAGCAGAATATTGAGAAAGAGTGGGAAGACGATAGAGCAAGCACTCCTTTAGCTCCGTGCTGTATTGAGCAAATGGTAAGCAAGTGAATAGAAGAATCGGCGTCCGCTAGACTGCACAAAGTGATGAATGGCCAAGTTTTGCTTCAAGACATCGAGAGAAGAGTGGGAATTGCAACAACATCAAGTGTACATTTACAGTAAGATTACGTGAGTAAGAAATTATTTAGACTAGCAGTGGCATCTTTGGGGAGGTCCATCCATTGTGAGCCTTTCTAAAATTTTTTTCGAATTTTAATTAAGAATTTTTACTGTATTAATTCTAAGCGTTTTCATGTGTGTTATTTTTAAGATATTGCAAACTTTAATCCAAAAAAAAAGTCTGAGCCACGCTGGGATTATCACCTAGCTTATTTGGTAGCACATCAGATCCAAACATTTCATAAAAATACATTTTGACTATATTCTGTGGGAATGTGTATATTTTGGAAACTGAGATGCTGATAATGCGATGATTGAACGTTCGTTTCCAATATTTAATTATAATGAGCATAAAATGATGATGCAGTGACAGAACATCAATAAGGCAGCGTCTATTGATGAGGCAAAGACGACTGGCAAAAATCTTATGTCTCCCTTGAGATCCCTATCAAACGTCCAGACGACTGACAAAAATTTATGCGCCTGGAAAGGAAAGAGAAAGAACGAGTATTGGTCAGAGAAACTCTGCAACTAAAACAGAAAAACCTATACGGGCATTTGAAATATTTGAACAACGGGAGTTTCGAATAGAGCTAGAGGGTATAAGAGCTTCCATTAAGGGCAAGAAAAACTTGAGTCTAAAGTATCTGGTGATGCTCCGCATTGGTGAGGCAAGTCAAGAAGAGTTTAGATAAAGTCCCGGTATATCACCTAGAATTCCTGTTTTTCGTATTTTTTGAAGACTGGATAGCCCCTTTGCTCAATTTAATAGTTGTATTGATTCAGTTATTATTTAAACAATTGGGAGCTATAATTTAATTTTTTGAGATTGTTCTATTTACCTACAGATATAATTATCCCTGGCAACGCCGGATACTTCTGCTAGTTATTTTAAAACACGCATGTATATTTTTAAATTATATGCGCGTTCTAACATTTATGCTATTAAAATTATTACTTTTTTATACGAAACAGTATTATTACTTCATGTATTGATATGAAGCAGTATTTAAAAATTTTTCTCGTTTATTTTATTAAGATTATGAACTGTTAATTCCCTTAATTAGCCTAAAATGAATATTTAAAAAATGTAAAATGATAAAATATATTTAACTATTTAATAATTTATTTAAGGCAAACATTTTTTGTTAAATAAGCTTTATTTGTGTAGGCAACACTAAACAAAAGATTTTCTTTTCTACTTCCTTGTTTCTCAGAAGTTGCATCACTCCTTTTCATTGACCTATGTCCTCCATTGTTGTTGCCTAGCAACGTGACGCTTTCCATGCGAAAATTTCGTCACTTTCGTTAAAAATGTCCTCAAACCCATGACTGGTTTCTTCAAGGAAGTGATCAAGCAACACTCATATGAGGGAAGACGACAAATGCGTTAATGATTGGAATCTGAGTTTTTCGAGTAGCCCTTGACCTTCAGCCCTTGATTGAGTGTCGTTTGTCACTCTTTCGAGGGCTGTGCTAGTGATTCGGCCCTAAGATAAAGATCCTGGGTTCAAGTCTCGAAAGTAAGCACCGACTGATTTTTTTTCTTCTGAATACTATTTGCCAAGCATGCACCATCATCATCCTGTTCTGGAAAATTCCACAATATACCATAAAGTCACCAGTTTCCTGTGCAATTGGTATAAAAAGGCATGTTGAAGATGAGAAAAAAATCAGACCAAAGCAAGATGGCACAATAAACTAATCAGGAAATGATCAACATGGTCCTCTGCTTTGGTGAGGCGAGGCAAAATTGTCATACAACAACCAAGCATCGTTGAAATGTACGGAATTATGGTATGGCGCAAGTGGACATCACATTGAACACTATCTGGATTGATGGAAAGACTTATAGGGTGCGTTTCTGGTCAGGAGTCGCGTTGTGATGTCCCCCTCTACCCCCAACGCCATCCTAAAGGGGAAGCGAGACATGACGGCGCCAGCCACTTGACCAGAAACACTGGCTTACTTTGTATCAGATGACTGTTTATAAGTAACAAGCAGTAGAAGAGTCAATTGTCCTGTTGCAGAGCTTGCAATGAGGACTATGGGTGATCCACTCATCTAGGGGCGGCGCCAAGCTTCTTTGGCGCCCCCATGCGACGCCATGTAAACCTCTAAAATATGCGTCCTTTCAAACCTAAATTGGCGTCCCATCATACAATGCACCTCCATGCGACGCTTACTTTGCTTACCGCTTCGCACCGCCCCTGCACTCATCGGATTTTGGTGAACTTTTTTTTGTTTTGTTTGGAATTTGCTGTTGAACGAATGTGCAATTGGAATTTTTTGTGTATCTCTTACGGTTTTCGAGATAGAATTTGAATGTGTCCTAATTTGCATATTTAAGATGATGAAAGGTACTCCATCAGATAGAGCTCCCTCAAGTTCCTATTCATTCCCTGGATTGGAATTTGCGTAACTACATTGGTATCCAAGATAGGAAGGTGGTAACAGACTTTTGACTCAACTCTGTATACACAGGGTGTTCTCGAATAACGTGTACAAACTTCGGGGGGGGGGGGGTGATAGAGGGATCAAATCTAAGTAACATTTCCCTCTTTCTTCTCTGGGTCATTGTTTTTGAGGTAAAAAATGTTGGACTTCGCATAGCCGTAATATGCCACTCAACCCGTGCTTCTGGAACACGTCAAAATCATGGTCAATCATGTAATAAAAAGAACAAAAAGACATTGGATACAGTACAATAATGTGACCTGTTTTTTTATGAAACATGCAAATGTTTTACAATAAGTGTTCAAATTGACTCCCTCTGGCATGAATGTATGCTTCACAACGTCGTCGCATAGACTGACGTACACGTTCAAAAGTTCCTGGTTCTTGCGAATCTGGTCCGCAGCTACGGCGATTCTGGCTACCAGCTCTTCATCCGATCCCACTGGTGTCTTCTCTTGAGACCCGAACAGGTAGGATTTATCTATCCAAACAACTGTTTCCTGCAGGTAGAATTTCAACATTTTTTATCTCGAAAACAATGCCCCAGAGAAAAAAATTAAAGAGGGAAATGTTACTTTGATTTGTCCCTCTATCACCCCACCAAGTTTGTACACGTTATTCGAGAACACCCTGTATAATATTAGAATCTTTTGGTGAATTCCGTTCCGTTGAGGTAACACCAGTGATCGTTTGATCAGGGCAACATGAAACTTCAAACGGGAGCAAGCAAACAACCCTCTGTGACTTTGGCTTTTTTTTTTTTTTAATAAAGTAACAATTAATATTACATAAATCACAACAAAAACCGGTTTGTTGTTATTATTAATTTTTGTTTATTATTATTCTTATTATTATTTGATCACTTATTTTGAAACATGGGATGATTAGCAATTTCATAATGACACCTCACAAGAATCATCCTGAGAGTGGGAAAAATAAAAAAATGCAAGCGTGCGTGAACTAGAGGCCGTCGTTGAGTCAGAGGAAATGGGGTCTTGAATTTAATACCGATGACAGGAAGATGCTTCTCCGATGAAAAAGCGAATGTCGTCAATGTCTGTCTGCCTGTCCCCCTCGTCCTATTTCACTCTATTGCCATCACTAACGACTCTTCTCGTTTTATTTTGTTTTCTTCTTTTGTTTGCTTGTTTTTATGTATTAATTTCAATTTTATTTTTCTCTACTGGGAAATTATTTCCGTTAACACATTAAAATATGAAAAATTCGTCCTCATCTTAAAGGTTTCAGGAATTAATACTTCAATCACGAACATTTAGTATTGAGGATTTACTAATACTATAATTGTAAAATGCTAAAAATATTTTAAGAAATAAACGAAAGCGTACTTTTCATTGCATAATTTCGGTTTCCGTTTAATCCGACAGTCGCGTAAATCTATTCAATTTCATTTCGAGGTCTTACTATAACTGACAACCCCCCCTTTTTTTTCAAATTCTTTATATGTGAAAAAAAAAACGTCATACTCGATATTGTCTTTATTTATACAGCAATAAAATTTGATATAAAAATTTTTGTTTCATAGCTCTCTTTTAAAAAACAAAACAAAACAAAACTTTTCCTTCAGTTTTTTTCTTCTTCTTTTCTTGCTTCTCTTCATGGTTTTTATTTGTTAATTTTTCATCTTCATCCTTTTTTTTTCCTTTTGTTATTAGTCAGTGAAAGTATCATTCGAGTAATAGAAAAAATTCAAGCATCATGAACAAACATAATTCGATATATGATTAATATAAATTTATTTAGGTGTTTGTTTCATTTGTTTATAAACGACTTGTGTGATTACAATAAAATTAAACTTATAATAAATGTTGATTTTAATAGCAGAGGGGTTGAGTTAAGAAGAGGCCATATCTGCATCCAAACTAGAGATGACCAACATACCAATAAGGAATCATACAATATATCCGTTCTCGGGAGGCCAATGGAATTATCAATGAATATCAATAATAGAACATTGGCGTGAGAAACTGAAAGCATATCTGTTAACAGTTTTGCACTTTTAAACGTTTTCAAAACGAAATGCGCAATTAAAAAATTTAGAAAAATAAAATGTTTACATCTGTATAAGCATGTAAGCAAAGAAGATCTACTACTGTACAAAACCGTTAATTATATGAAAATATTTTTAAAAACATCCCTGGACATGTGGCAAAGGTTCCTTCGACGTCTACCACATATCACTTGTGTTAATATTTGCCTTCACTTCGTCCTCGGCTGGATCTCATTTGAAAAACAATCGTAAAAGAAAATATTTCTTTTATTATTCCTTTTTATGGCCACGGACTGGGCTGGCCTTTCTTCTAAATTGAAAATTTCTCTTTTTCCTTAATAAACTTGCGAGGACTACAACAGAGTTGTTCTGCTTTTTGTCCGACCACTAACAAAAAGATAAAAATCGTCTTGAAATCGAACAGAATTTCAACTCCGAAGTTGGTGATAGCGTGAATCTCTTCCCTCCTTTGTGTGGTTAGTCTACGAAGTAACTGGCTAATTATTTTAATGAATTTAATTTAAAGTTATTCCACCGAGTGAATCTCAATCACGGATGTCGCAGAATTCGTTTTTTTAATGAATGAACGATCACGGAATGACAAAACCCGTCGTCGGGGACTGCCGTGCGAACGACTCATCTTATTAATGTAGTCTTTTATAAAAGAAACATACATGTATTAACCTAAAAAAAAAATCCCTCCCCCGTCACGATGACTTGATTAATTATGAGTTAGAGCTCTATGAAATTTTATTTGACACCCATTAAAAAACCATACAATAGAGAAGTAAAAACGCAATATTCCTACGTATAAAAAAATGGACTGTGTTACAGTCTATGAAAAATTAAGAATTTTAATCAGCTGTTCTTTCTAAAATTTCGGTTTCTCCTGGGATTACAGAAAGATAGTAGATGGGGGGCGTGAAAGATTGAGTAGCGGGGCAATCCATCCAAATAGTGTATCGCAGTGTCTGTTCGTCCGACCAGTGAGTGGGTCCACGCGATAGTCAGTCTCACCTGATTGGTTTTGTAAGAGTACGCCGTCTCCGTCGAATGCCTTCAAATGCCGGGGGGACGGTGGGGGGAAGACGCAGTGTTTCGACTAGGATGCGCCTAACAGCCCACAAACAAGTAAGCTTTAACAATTTCTTCATTAGAATTAATTAGATCACAGATCTACTCGTGAATGAGTTTTCCACAATTGTACCCGATCTCTTTGGAGAATGCTTACAGTTATTTACTTATTTAAAACAGATTCCGCTAATTGTAATGGAAACTATCAGCTTTTTTTATTGCACGAATATGTTCTCCTCGTAGCATACAAAAATTCATAAACCATCGAAAAGAATCGTCATTAAACAACGGAATTGTATAAAATGGGGAAAGCTTTACCTTTCACGATTTTTTCCCTTTCATTCTTAAACTTGTAGCAATTAAGTCCGCTGTTTGAATCCCTAAGAGTCGCGATTTTTCCCCCCCCCCATCACTTAATTTAAAACTTCAGTTTTCTTTTTAATATCTCCCAACAGCCATTTAGTCTTAAAGAAATGCCTAATGACTAGAAAAAATAAGTTAAATTGATTTTTATTATTATCATTTCTTAGAGACATTTCATCTAAACAAGGGAAAATGCCTTGAATTTATGGCATTTTCATTTGACGATGTTTACAGATTTTTTGCGTCCAACTTTTCTGTCAAGTTTGGCACCATAAACTTAAAATCTAACAAATCATAAAACAGGAAAATGTGTTCTCCTCTCTTAAGTAAACCAAAAGCTTTCCGTACCTTCATTAAAATTTGCTTATTTCCTTCCGACTTCCTCCCCCCACCAACCACACCCTTCTTTCAGTCTCAACTCCACGAACGACGTTCAAGACCAACAGTTTTATCTTGTTTGATATAATCAAACATTTTATATTAATACTAAATTTTTAAAAGTTTTTGCTGTTAGAAACAGTTGGCAACATTCATAAAGCACCTGCTTCTGTGTAAAAATGTACAGGAGTCTTACATACTTAAGGTGGCATAATGGTGCTCCTTCTGTAAGTGTGAATTTAAGAGGGAAAAAATGAAGAAGAAAGAAAAAAAATATAATAAAGTTTTATCCTCCCCGTTGCATTCAACCTCATTTCTTTGTTTCTTTTCGAAAGCGACAGAAAATGGAAACGGAGCTTCTATTGCGCATGCGTACAAACTTGGCGCACGTGTTTCCCGGAAGAACAGATGAAACGATGTAACCGTACTCAAGTAAACCACATTCGAACCGGATTCTTTCCTCGTCGCATTAAAGAGTTACACGAACTGCTTGATTTCCCCCTCGTTTAAACATTCACCTGCCAACAACGATCGCTTCTTCAAACATAAGCAAAAGTTCACTCAACTGACCGAACACAAAACACACATCTACATCATCGACCCATTTGGAATGGCAGAAATGGACAACGAAATTCTTTTATTTAAAATAATTTCTAAATCTGGTTTTGGACAAAGTTTAAATTTACTATTTTTCGAATACGTGATACTATTTATTTACTTTATTTTTACCCCTCCAGAACTGTTTAAATAAGATCAAAAGAAAAGAACGTAATGAGAGAGGGAACCCTGTCTTTTTCCACCTTGCTGCCGTGATAATAGCAATCGGCAGACAAGTGGGAAGGGACTTGTGCTCTCCGTCCAACATCACCGTCAATCGCGACTTCTTCTCCGTGACGTCATTTACGAACGATCCATCTGATGAAACCGTTAAAGGTCAATTTGAACTTTCGCCGGTAAGCTGCAACTTAAAATTTTAATTAATAAAATTTAATTATTAATTTCATATATTATCTAAATCCATAATTTCAGTTCTTGCTGGTTTAGCAATGCCAAATTAAAATTAAAAATTACATCAACAGAATCATGCCAGTTCAGGTCAACAATGATGCACTCAACAATAAACTCGAGAATTTATAATCTTTATATATATTTTTATTTACAATTTAGTCAAAAATTTAACTATGCATTCTTTTCTTCATCCAGCAACGTTATTCAAAGAAATCGCAGAATAAAGGGCTAATTCAGTGAAATGAAGCGCAACGATGGTAGAACCCAAGGAAGCAGCATCTAATTATAACTAGAAACGTAATATGATCTTATCCAACATTTAATTTTTAACATTGAAAATAAAAAGCTCAACGTATTTTTTTTTTATATTTCAGGCCCAGCAATGCCTCTTCCTCCTAATGTGTGGAATGAACTTATGAAAAGAAAATGGTATGAAGCTCACCGGCAACGCATCAAACGAGGTGAACACATTACAAGTTTAAAGTTATTTCAAAAACTTCATTTAGCAGCATTTATTATTTTGTATTTTTTTTTTTTCTTTTATTCTATAGCCAAACCGATTGTAGACACTTCACCTCCGGGTGGAAAACCCTACTCCAATTACCGATTATCACATCAATCGGTCAGTTTAATTCATTGCTTCGACAGTTTCCGAAAAGAAAGAAAGAAAAAACAAAACAAAACCCATTTTTTATTACCTCTTTTAGAAAATGGCCAGACTTCAATCGAGCTCCTTGCTACAGCCTAGCAGAAACCAAGCTCTCATGGATAAACTGGCAGACATCTATCAAGCACACAACGAAAGACAAAACTGGTTTAAGAATTACATTAAACAACTGTTAAGAATACTTTACTTTTCCTTTATAAACCATGATAATAAACCTGATTATATTTTAAAGTTTTAATAAATTCTTTTTTTCAAGCAGGCAACCAACCCATGAGTCCAATTTACAGCGTGGCATCTGCACATCTTGTGGAAAATTAAGTGTACTACAGAGTCTGGAAAAGGCACAGAATTATGATGATGCACGGCTTCAACCAAAGGTTCAAAAACGTATTTTGTTAAAATACATTCGCTTTAATTTCCTTATGCACTGGAAATTTTTCTCTCTCATCAAACCACCCTTTAATTTTACAGAAATTAGATCCAGTGCACATGGATATAATACACAATTCAAATAAGACTCGTACCATCATATTGGATCTTGAAACTGAAAACTATGAAGATTTCAGACTACCAGCAATTGCTAAGCAAAATTGTCAGGCATCTTCTAAAAAATTAAATTTGTATTATAAGTAAATGTCACTAGTGTTCGGTGTTCCTCTATGTAAAAATTATTTTAAGATATTAACCTCATAAATCTGATTTTGTATGATGCTGTAATAAACATTGTGGAAAGAAGAAAATTCTTAAGAATAATAAACAGACAAGTCAGATTTTTTTTTTTTTTTTTATTTTTATTGGTAAGTTAAATAAAAAAAATTACAAAAAAAAAACTAACATCCACTGATATCTTTACGATTCTTTCTGAACCATCTGGTCTCATCTGGATCAAAGCCTTCTTCATTGGCTCCAAACACAGCCCAATGGGGAGTAGGAGCCACATAGTCCAAAGATGTGAAGGATTTACTCTCCTTATAAAAGGACTGTATAAGATTGTGAAATTTATCATAATCAATCCACGTCCACCATTTATCATTTATTTTAAACTAAAAAAACAACAACAAAAAAAAAGTATGTTGAATCATAGAAACATAAGTTTTTATTAAAATAAAGCCATTTTATCATTGAATAATTAAAATCTTCTGTTCTTGTTTAAATTATAATGCATATAAACAAGAAAAATTTAAAACTTCAAAACCTATTTAGAGTAACATCTTAACTTTATAAGAATGCCAGCAAAGTTTAATTAATTTGTTAGAGAAGGGGAGGGGGGAGGGGGAAAGAGATGAATTTATTTTAAAGGTATTGGATTATTTTTTCATCAATTTGAGGAATATTTTAAAATAAAATTAAGTCAATAAAAAAGGAAATATGGCTGGTTTTTCATTTCCTCATCTTTAGTTTGGTGATTTGACAGTTTTAAATATGACATGGTTCTTTTGAATAGATGACAGCTGCTCAATTTTTAAGGAGACTTAAACTCTTTGAAAATTGAATTGTCCACATCTCTTTTAAAAAACAACATTCAAACATCACAGGTCAGTTCAACAGACAATAAGAGGAGGAAATGAAAAACATTTTATTAAATAACTCCACTCCCTTCCTCTATCCATGTTTTGGCATTCCTCTATTGCCATGTTTTTTACTAACTTTACTAACTTATTATTCTAAAAATTAAGCAGAAAAAAAGAATTTGTATATTTTTTCTAATGAAGTAGAAATATTGATGAAAATGATATACTTAATACAAAAAGAATACTTCTTTACTCACAATATAAATATACAACATTAAATACCCCTTTCTTGGAATCTCCAGTAAGAATTAAAATGCAGCACTTTAAATTAAAGTGATATAAATTTCTCAATTGCGCAGTATGAATTACCTTTTTGTGTGCAATTAACACACAATTTGAATGGGCATGTTCAGATGCTATTTCATAGTCTGGTAAAGCCATGGCTAGTTGTTTGACAAACCCTACAACTTCTTCATGATAGGGAACATTTTCCATTGTTAGATTGCTTCCTTTTGATGTTCCACAATATGTCACTCCCTACAATGAGTAAAATACATTTCAAGTATTTCTCCACAACTTCATGAATTTGGTAATACTTTCAAAATATTGAACTTACCTTAACTTCAATAAAATCTGGGTTTCCCAATGCAACCAAATCAACATAGGCATTGATTTCAGTCACGTTCCAAGCTTTAACTAATGTCAATCGATAAACTGTTCGTTGACCCTATAAAAATAAATAAATAATTTGTAATTAAAAATATTAATTTTAAGGTTCTTTAAATGCATTCTTGTGTATCAGTAAAGAAGAGATTTTTAACTGACATATATTCACAAATTCAAATTCAATGTAAAACAATTTCCTAACTTAAATTGTTACCCAACTGTCTTTTTAATCTATTTTTATAAAATAGTAAAAATCTAAAAATCCAGATGTTCTAAAATGGTACAGAACAGTTTAAAACTTGTCTCGCCCCCCCCCCCCCCACTTTCACACTTAAAAATTCCAAAGGTTTAATACAGGGTGATTCAAATCATGTGTAAAACAATTTAAGGGGATATTATAGAGGTCAAGGTAAACACAAAAAGTCCTATGAACATGAATCCGAATTTGAACGATAACAGATATGAACGGAAATAAAAATGCCGCCACCAAGATCAACAAGTTAGTAACTCAGGTTCTGTAAATCCCAGATTAATGAAATTTGGAGGAATAACAGGGTACATAAAACTGTGTATACCGTTAAAATTTGATCGAATTCCAACAAGAAGTTTCCGAGTTACTCATTCAACATCATAACACATTTTCACTTGTGAGTACTAACCAGCACTTTGGTTACAATTTTGACTGTGTAACTCGGAAACTTCTCGTTGGAATTCGATCAAATTTTAACGGTATACACGGTCTTATGTACCCTGTTATTCCTCCAAATTTCATTAATCTAGGATTTACAGAACCTGAGTTATTAACTTGTTGACGGCATTTTTATTTCTGTTGATATCTCAGTTATTGTTCAAATTCGGACCCATGTTCATAGGACTTTTTGAGTTTACCTTGACCTCTATAATACTCCCTTAAATTGTTTTACACACGATTTGAATCACCCTATATATGCAAATCGGGAGCTCCTTGTTTCTATGACTCCCATGTTTTATATGTTCCATGAATTTTCATGCCCCCACCCCTCCTTTAAGAAACACTTCTATAGAAGATACAAACAATCTTTAGTCATGACATCAAAGTCTTTTATGAATTTTACTGTTTATTCATATTCCCATATATTAGAAATTTCTGATTGAAATGCCACAACTTGTCTCATATTAACTTTATCCTTTAAGTTAATTAAGGAATGGAAACACACCAATAAGTTCGTTGGCAAACCTGGTGAAAAATTATTAGTTTTTTCATATAAAATGTTGTTAATGAGTTCAACAACAGTTTAAGATCTACATACTTCATCCCTCCATAAATATAATTCAATAAGATAACTCAGAAATCCAAACCATCCCAACCCTCAAGCAGTCTGGATATTCAGACCTTTACTCGACATACAAACATAATATTTCACCTTAGCCTTCAAATTTTTGAGACTATCAAGAAAACGAGTCCAAAAATCTTTAAAAAGTGGCCTATCAATACGGCGGAGACTTTCCTTGGTGCTTGCATCAACACTCACATACAACTGGGTCACAGGATCAAGCTCCCTAAAATAATTAAAATTTTAAGGAATTTATTTTAATGTAAAGAAAATAAAAGCATGTTTGCATTAAGACTCCCTTCTGTTAGCGTCATAGTTCATTAAACCAATAAACACTAACAAAACACGCATTAACACCAGATATGGAAAGGCAGTTCTGATTGCATAACTTTTTTTATTAACTCCTATGAAGTGTTAGTATTCTATTATTTTTCAAAGTTCTAAACAAGGTTAAATCAGAGAAGAGGCAGAATGGGAAGCGAAGCTCTGCTCGTTTATTGAAATAAAAGTGATCGTAGCGGTACTGTGCTGTAGGTTCAGAAACTGAATAAATAAACAAAACCACATGGTTAGGTCGTAGAGCATGTGATCGCTTTCTGTCTGTTGATGCAACACCAACAAGAGAGAAGGCCTCATCACTGATATGCCATACGTTGTTACATCATCTAACTCGGGACTTATTATTGGTAGAAACACACTTAACAATTAAGGACGTTAGGTGATGTAACAATGTATGACGATTCTGTGAGAGCTTTGCCTCCCATTCTACCTCTTCCCTGTTTAAATCCTATTTACCAAACATGTGAATTCAAAATAAGGACTGCATATTTCAAAATTCAAAATTTTAAGCATATGTAAAGGTAGATTTACTACAGAAGAGAGAAGAAGAAACTCCACTTGTCCACAAAACAACCTTTTTTATACATCATATATGTATACATTTCTGCTACTATGTAGCCATCTTCAGTATGAGTCAGAAAATAACAGTTCAGATACAGAATGTATAAAGAGGAGGACCCAATCAGGATGCAATGAATCCTGGTTGGTTTACAATCACAGTAATTAACCAATAAAAATACAAGGAATACAAAAAGAAATAAAATTAAAAATAAAAGAATTCACAGTAAAGCACGAATAAAAACAAACACGAAAGAAGACAAAATAAAACTTAAAATAGCAGAGGACAAACGGCTGCTATTACAAACGATTTGCTCCTATAACCAGCTGCTATTATAAACAATTTGCTCTTTTATCCAGAAGACCTTTGAGGACAGTGAGATACTATAGTCACATGGTTATACATTAAATCAAGAAAAACAAACAAAAATAACGTAAATCGTAAAAATTATGTTATTTTGGTTGTCAGAGTGACCCAACGAGACAAGTCAAGTGGGCCCCTCTCATAGTTCAACAATTTGCCGGGAGAACCTTAGCAATCTCTAGTGATTCTAAAAAGTTTAATTTCTTTGGACCATCAACACGATGTAAAACCCATACACTTTCGATACATTTCCGCCACAGAGCTGGGAAGGCATGGATACTTTGGGGAAAAATCTTCATATAATGGAGATCTTGCTTATAGGAATCTACATACCGAATTTCACTCCTTTATATGCATAAACACCCTAGACTAGGGCTGCCAGCATAATTTTTTTTTAAAAAAGTAGCTTTAGTAGCCTGTAAGGCCAAAAATAGTTGCATATTGCCACCGATTTTTAGCAAAATAGTTGCCTATCGAACTTAATTTGTAAAGCGCTGTTGCCTAATGCACTTACAAAAGAAATATGCAGTGACTATTTGCCGCGAAAGATTGAAGAATAATGCAGATCCGACCATCGTGAAAAACAGGCTTCCACACTTATATTGTCTTCAAAATTACAAAAAATAGAAAGATGACCTTCATAAATGTTATAAAAGTCACTTACATAGATATCAGACTTGTATTATTCGAGAAATGAAGACTTCTTTTGAAAAGCTCAATGGCAGAACAAAAGTGACCGCCATTAAGCTTTTCGAGACGAAACATTCGTTTCTCGAACAATACATGGCTGATATAACCAATTACGAAGGTTATATTTCTATTTTTCCTAATTTTGAAGGCAAAAATTAAGTGTGGAAGCCTGTTTTTCACGATGGTCAGATCTGGATTACTCTTCGGACTTTCGCGGCAAATAGCCACAGCGAAAGAAATATACTCCTATTTTCAAAAGCACGAAGAATGAAGCAAATATTATTAACTACTACATCAGATAACATATTTTAGAATGACTTATTAAGTAATCTTTTTATAAAATTTGTAAGATTTAAACTTTATGAATTCTAAGCAACAAATATTCCTTTGAACAATATAGCCAACTTTTCCCAAATTATTATTTCCGACACTTCTTTTCAATAATTAAAGTAAACAGAATATAAGATTTAAATCATAGACAGAATTTTTTTTTATCTGTTAACTAATTCAAAATACATAAAATTTCTTAAACAGTATACATTTACAGCTTACATTAATAGAAAAACTACATATCTTTTTTCTAATTGTAGATACCCAATACTAAGCAAACATTTATGCTACAAATAAAATCTATTAACAGAATAACATGAAATACGTATTATTGAAAATTAAAGGATTTCCACTTACACGAACTACACAAAATGAACACAGTTAAATTTCACTTCAGCACGTTGAGCAGGAACAGAAGTAGGAAGAAAATTATGATTTTTGTTTTTTGATAAGAAAGGAATGAATTAAGTTTGATTTTCGCTTGCTCACAAGTTTATTAAGTTCATTCTGTTTATTTTCATGTTCCCTCTCCCTTAATCGCAGCTTTTCAGCACCTTCCAACATACCTTGAGCAATTCTAATGGAATGTAAATCACCTTTACCAATAGCTTGCTTAAGTCTGCTGTTTGCCTCTTTCATTAATGAATCCACGACTCCTGTGCATCTTTTTTCTCCTGGGCTAAAAGTTTAACTTTGTTTTCCAGTGTTTCAATCGACTGCTTTTTATTTTTAATTTATCTCTCTCGTGCCGGGCCAGTGGGAACAACTCGCGCGGGCGGCAGAGGAGGCAGAAAAAGACGCTTTGCCGGTCCAATGTGAACGGGGCATTAGTAGAAAAAGTCGCCTTAGTGATAAAAAAAAGTCGCCCCTTTTTTGAAAACTGCTGAAAATAGTTGCTTTTGGGCCACTTTTTGCTTAAAAAAGTCGCCATAGTCGCCAGGAGCTGAAAAAAGTAGCAAACAGTTGCATTTTAGTAGCATCTGGCAGCCCTGTAGACCTTTTGGTTCCCTCTAATTTCCACCCCCAAAACTCCTTAGTGGCTAATCAAAACCAAACTAAATAGTGAAGGTGAACATGCCCATAGTAAGCTACATTCCGAATTTCAACCTTCTACCTCAAAAAATGTAGAAATGATGAAGGGTATGGACTGACATTATAAAACCAATAAGTAGATCCGTTTTTCCACTACTTAATAATAAGCTTATAGATTATGAGCACTTGAGCAATCATGCGTCGACAAAGCGATTTTACGTGTGCGCGCCAATGTCAAGAATGCTTAAAAGATGAACAGAAAGTAACAATATATTCTTTCTTGACAAATCGATTGTTATAAGGCATGCCAGTATCTTTGTATTCTTTACACTCACTGTTTTAGCACGTGAATTCGACTTGAAGGGGTCCACGAAAAATTCTGAAAAGTTGATACAGCCGAGCTAAGACTTTGATGGTCATATTTCTGAGAACAGAATTTGAAAAAAAGTCAATCAGTTTTCAAGTTATCGTGCAGACGGATAAAGGTACAGACCAAGGGCGCATTCTTATAAGTAGCTTTTATGCTAAAGCTCCTAATAAATCCAGGAAAGAGTGAGTAATCTTTTTCTTTCTCTACAGTGAAGGTAATGGATGGACATAAATTGTTCTCAAGTTGTTGAGTATCACATATAGTGAAAATGTCGTCTACATACCTGTACCATATTTTGGCGAAGTACGGTAGCATAAACATTTCGACAGGATTAAAGAAGTGACCATCTTCAATGATTACAGCAAAGAAATGACTGACAAGTTAATCAAAAAACATACACTTAAAAAGACACTGGATTCCATCACAACTCTCCAAGTAAACCAAGATAAGAAGAAATTTATATGCCAATCAAAAGCTTACACGTGGCTTAGAGAAGATTTGTAAAGCATATGGTCTCACAATAGCATATAGAAGTAATCATAGTAATCATAAACAGCATCTTCTTGGAAACACAAAGGATAAAATAAATACTCTGGATAGATAAATCAAGTGTGAATCCTGTGACTGTAAATATATTGGCCAGAGCAGAAGAAGAATAAATACTTGCATTAAAGAACATTTCAGTTACATCAAGAATTACAAACCGGAAAAGTCTGCAATCGCCGAACATATTATAACCACTGGACATGTGGGTAAAAAAAAAAAGAAAGTGTACAAGTTTTACATTGTGTTGATGATCCAAAGAAATTAAACTTTTTAGAATCACTAGAGATTGCTAAGGTTCCTCCCAACAAATTCTTGAACCATGAGAAGGGCTCACTTGACTTGTCTCATTGGGTCACTCTGACAACCAAAATAACATTTTTACAATTTACGTTAGCTTTGTTTAGATTTTTCTTAATTTAATGTATAACCATGTGACCATAGTCTCTCACTGTCCTCAAAAGTCTTCCGGATAAAAGAGCAAATGGTTTATAATAGTAGCCGGATATAAGAGCAAATCGTTTATAACATTAGCTGGTTATAAGAGCAAATCGTCTGTAATAGCAACAGTTTATGTCATCGGCTATTTTAACAATTTTATTTAGTCTTCCTTCGTGTTTGTTTTTATTGGTGCTTTACTGTGATTTCTTTTTGTATTCTGTGACGTTCCGGGTTGCTGGAAGTCACGTGGGTCCGGCAGAGAGAGGGAAAGGGGAGGGGGTGCGCTAATTGTGTGGATCTAATAATTTGTATTCCGTTATTTTTTTTTTATGGGGCAAGGCGATTAAGTAAGTCATAGTGGACTGGTATCAGAATGTGATCTGGATTGCGTGGGTTATTTCGTGCGTTGTGTCTTTTTTATAAATGAGAACTGCAGCGTGGATAAATGTGAATTAAAACGTATGAGCAATCGTATTCAATGCTCTGTTGGAGAGGCAATTGTTGAGGATCCTTTTGTTGTATGAAGATTTCCTCAGCCTCCAACGGAGTATTGTTGTCACTATGATTTTCCGAGAAATTGTGATATGTTATAAGCATGCATGTTTTGTTTGTTATGGGGTTCGTTTTTTTTTGTTTTTTTTTTTTTTTATAAAAATAATTTCCTGGATATGAGACGTATGATTCATTAGCGCTTCGAGATTGTACAGTTTTTCGAACGGGGACGATAGATACAAATGAAGCAATCGTAAATATGTAAAATAATTGAACATTATTTGAACTAATTACAATAAGCTTTCCAGTATTGATGCATTATGAGTTTTTAAGCGTTGTAACCGTCGTCACGGAATTGCGTCGATCGAACGGGGCAGCGAGATCAGCGGCTGAAGCAATGATGCTGATAGGGCAGGAGTGTTAAGGTTGCTGTTGAGGGACAGCTCGAAAAGTAAGCGAAGGAACGTCAGCCGTGCTGGTGAGTGACTTTTCATTATTTTTGCGCCGCGCGAAGATCAATATGACAAACAAACAGTTATAAGTGCAATGTGAGTCACAATTATGTCAGTCCTCCCGCCGATTGTGAAAGCGAGTGACAAACCTTGTTAATGATATCTCCACGCGGTGAAATTGGGTGAAACCCATGTAAGAATAACTGAGCCGCCAGAGGTGACATCTGGGAATACCTCATCATCGTGGCAACACACCCTGCAAAGTCTGCTGTGCGGTCTTTTAAATAAGATGATTGAGGTAGTCGGACCGGCTTCATGCTCCGAGGTAGTCGAAGTTTATGTATCCAGGAGCCAGAAGGAGGTTGGTATACCAATTGTAGCACGTAATAGTCGTACAAGCTCAGGAGTGTTATGACTATCCTGTTTGCATGGACCCAACTTCGCATCTCATTTGGGTCTCACCTAAACCCCCCCCCCCCCCCCCCCCACGTGACTGCCAATAAGGGTCTCAGTACCTCTCCCTTGCTTGACTATAAAAAGGAGGGTACAACCACGCGGAAGCGTACGTATTGTGACAGGAATATTTGTTTCGGAGGCACGTGGGGTCTAAGTCACAGCCTAAGGCTGCAGGTGGGGGTATCAGATCCTTTATATATTCTGGCAGTCCGGCATAAGCCGACTACACATAGTCTAGTACGAACCCGTGTGCCAATCAGCCCGTGAATCCGGAGAGTGCTCCGTGTATTTGTAAAATAGTATTCGCTACTTTCAGTTTTGGTGGCACCGCCCTTGTTGCATTTACCTGAATGGAGCTGCCTTAGTTTAAGTAAGGCTCAACACGTTGTTGCAGCTAAAGAAATGAAAGGAAAAAGTAACAAATACTGCCGTGTTTAAGGCTGCAAATCAAAAACGATGTTACATGCAGTAAGATTATATTTTTTCCCAAAAAATAAAGCCTTTATTAAAAGTTGGGAAGTAAAACTTACAATGGGGAAAAAAGCCACAGATACAATGAGTATCAACACAATTTTTTTCCATCACCACCTTGTAAGCAGAAATTAGCAATGGTAGGGTAAAAGATTGAAAATATCTACATATTTTAAAATACACTACTAATAAAATGAAATATTTATTTATTTATTTATTTATTTAATAAAGTTAAGATAAAACTACGCCCAGCTGGGACCTGTATGGTAACTGACCGCCAAGTTAGGTCCCAGCGGGTGCGACAATATAACAAAATACAAGTAAAAATTGGTTGGTATTAAATATTATGTTAATACTTAAATGTTAACAAAAACTAAATTAGTAAAATGAGAAAGACCATGTGACATAACAATCGCAAACTGTAATGAAGTTATCTATAATTTCGTTATGTTTATCCTATTCCTTACTTATTGATATAAAAATAATTGTATAAGTTGTTATATCCCATAAAATATTCAAAATTTGCTTTTTGAATTTTTTTTTCACATACAATATGTTTACATGCACGTTATTTTACGGTAAAATCACTATCATTGTTAGCTGCATTAGTTTTGATAACTTTATTTTGTTTGTAGGTCATTAATAAGCAAAAAATTAGGCACTTTATTATTAGGAAGAATTTTCATTTTGAATCTACATTTTCATATTTAATCACCAAATAACTTTCCAACTAAGAAATAAATTTTTTTAGGTATGTCAGCATTAAAATGAAAGTTGAAATCAAGTGCTATTCCTAGCAGCTGTTTGTCACATTGACCACTCAAAAAATATACCATCATACAGAAAAATATATCAGTGTAATATTCAAAGCATGTTGATGGAAAACGGATCCTACTTTCGCTGCCATTTTTCAAAATTAGCAGCGCCCTCTGTATTCACTGAAAGTAGCGAATAGTGCTTTTCAAGGGGCCCCTAGACTTTGAATTACGAAATAAGTTGCCTTGTTTAGAAATGTTTTGCTTATTAGTAAATAAAGGAAGTGTGTCATTCAATATCACGTAGTCAGGTGGTTTTCTCTTTATTGGCCTGAACCCTTAACAGAGCTCACTCCGATGTATTGCCTAGAAGGTGGGGGTGGGTGAACGTTACAATTCCTTGTATTTTTACTGCGACTATAAACCAACCAGGATTCGTTGTATCCTGATTGGGTCCTCCTCTTTATATATTCTGTATCTGAACTTTATTCTCCGACTCATCCTGAAAATGGCTACATAGTAGCCGAAATTTATGCATATATGGTGTATAGAAAAGTTGTTTTGTGGACAAGTGGAGTTTCCTGTTATCTCTTCTATTCAAGTATCCACAGAGTTCTAAGCCCAGTTGTTCTTATTTATGTTAGATTTATTACAGCTAGTGTATTCTGATTGACATCCTCAACAGAGCCAAAAAAAAAACAAAAAAAAACTCAGAGGAACTTTTGGACAGACAAGGTACTTGTGATTTTTGGGTGAAAAACAGCAACATTTAGAAAAAAGGGCTTAATTTAAATCAAAGCAAATATTTATATTTATTTATATATCAGTTTGTTACCATCACAAAAGACCCAATATTGTATAAAATTTAAATTCTATTGTAGCTATACATACAGCAGCCAATTAATTAGGATATTCCGTGCAAGTAAATTGTGCTCTTGTATGCATGTTCATCAAATTTGAAATGAAATGTAGGGGGAACAAAGGAACATAGCGCATCTTCACTTCAATTTCATCTGCATCATGGACAAGACCTAATATACACTGAGTTAGCAAAACTCATGGGATAGCAAGCACATTGATTGATGGGCATGGCTCACGAATTCACAGGGGTAACGGATTCTGGGAATGGACCATTAGACGTTGTGGGAAGAGCTTGGATAAGTGATAAATCAGAAATGGCACGTCGTCGCGAGTTGACGTCTTTTGAACGGGGTATGATAGTAGGTGCTCGACGCATGGGATGTTCCATTTCGGCAGTGGTGCAGGAATTTGGCTTTCCCCGCTCAACTGTCTCCAGGATGTATCAGGAATGGCTGAATGAAGGCATCACAGTCCACAACAGGCACCATACCGGGCGTCCAGCTGCCCTGAATGATCGTGACCGGCGACACCTGGGACGAATGATTCAGAGAGACAGGAGCGCAACAGTGCAGCAAATCACAGACCAGTTCAGTACTGGCCGCACTAGAAACGTCTCTCGGTGGACAATCCGTCGGAATCTGCATGCCCTCGGGTTTGGCAGCCGTCGCCCTACACGGGTGCCAATGCTTACCCAGCGTCATCGGACACTCCGGTGTGCATTTGCCACCAACCATCTTGGCTGGACTCTGCAACAGTGGCGTAACGTCATATGGTCAGATGAGTCACGATATCAACTGTACCACGCTGATGGGAGGCACCGTGTGTGGCGCAGACCTCACGAAACGATGGATCCCGCATGCCAACAGGTGGTGGTGCAGGGTGGTGGGGCGTCAGTGATGGTCTGGGGTGCATTTTCCTGGTTTGGAATGGACCCTCTGGTTATCCTGGACCAAACGTTGAATGGTCCACGGTATCGTCAACTCATCGGAGACCATCTGCACCTGTTTTTGACATTTCAACACCCTGACGACGTAGCAGTCTTTCAAGATGACAATGCTCCACCGCATCGCTCCAATGTTGTCTGCGAATGGTTCGAGGAGCATGCAGGAGAGGTCCAACGACTGAGCTGGCCAGCCCGGAGCCCTGACATGAATTCCATCTGGGATGCTGTTGAAGTCAGGCTCCGGGCACTGGATCATCTGCCCACGAACGGACAGCAACTATCTTTGGCTCTGCAGACTATCTGGTGTCAACTGCCTCCAGAAGTGTACCAGGGATTTGCAGACTCACTACAACGCCGTATTGCTGCACTCCACAGGGCCAGATATTAAGTAACTATCCCATGAGTTTTGCTAACTCAGTGTATTTTAATGTGATATGGTAATGAAATTAAATAACCTAACCTGTTAGGTTTTTTACAGGCCAAGGTTTCAAGAAATGTCACCAAATGGCATGACCAAGGAAATTCACCAAAGGTTCACCTAAGGAAAACTAGTGGCCTTAGATGACTGGGATATGCGAAGGATATCTACGCTCAAAGACAACTGACATGCCACCATTCCCCAATTAATAGTGCAATGCAATGCTGGAACTGTGGAAACATCCCAATGCACAGCATCAAACCGCCGCGGCGCTACTGTCTGAGATTTTATATTTATGTTAAATTTTTGCTGCTGCGGCGTTACTACCGAAAATTACCCTACCTTCTGGACCTTCAAATCAAGATGTACCCTTTGATTTGACATTTCCTATAAAAATTGAAGGAGTATTATGTTACAGTTATTTTTGGGTCTTATAAAGTGTTTCACCTTTCTACACCCTCCTGCAAAATATTGGTTCAGTCTGATAATAGTTTTTAAATTTACATATAAAATTGTACTAGCGCCTTATTTTCTGAGCACTACTGTAGCATGCAGAATAGATTTAGAAAAATTTCATCCACTAAGTGTTGATCTCAATTAACAATGTTCTTCTAAATAAACTAGGCATTAGTACTAACAATCTACCTTATTAAAACTAATATTACCTTATAGCATCAGGAAACTGAGCGTTGGTGACCAAAAATGTGGAAATTTTTCGTTCATGAAGCATATGAACCAAACGATTTATTTCAGGATACATTATTGGTTCACCAACCAGTGATAGTGCACAATGACGAATTGCCATTCCTTCTTCCAGACGCTCCTTTTTAACTCCAGGAACACCTGAAACAATACCAGCAAATATTATGTACAAATAAATTGTGTAAGCAAGTAAATCCTATAAGGAATTAAAAAATTAACCTTTAAATTCATTAATCATTTTATAATGATTATGCATCGCATCATTTACAATGGTTTCTGGTTGATCCATTTTCCAACGCCATTCTGTCCCCACAGGATTTGTATGATGCCTTCATAGGAGAAAGGAGAAGGGAATAATTATATTTAAAAAAATAATAATAATAATAAATAAAGTGTTTTAAAAATCTTCTCAATTTTTTTATTTTTTACACAATCGTTTTTTGTAGAAGTGTTTATTTTAAAATTAAATCATACTTGAATCTGTCATTTCAAAAACTACATGTCATGTTTTTTTTCGAAACAGCTTTTTTTTTTCTTTTTTTTTTTTTTTTTTTTTTTTTATTTGCAGTAATCTTATCTTTGAGATCAGTTACACATTCTGTGTAGAAACTACATTAGTCACATAACCAAAACTATCAAACTAAATAAGCTGTAAACCCATTCATTGCAAACTGACAGATTAACCCAGATGGTGGATCAAAAGTATCAATAAACCACATGAAAATAATTTGAAAGATTTACAATGAAATATTCAACTAGATTTTTTGGATTGTATCATTTACTATCATTGGATAAGATTTACTATTATCATTACCCTTTTCAATAAAAAAATATAGAGAGATATTTAATTTTTTTAATCAATTTACTGTACAATAAATCCAGTTCATTGCAAAAACAATTTAAGGCACCAAATTTATTTTTTAAATTTTTATGTCAAAAGGTTTTTCTTTTTTTTACATAACTGATGTAACTACCAAGTTAAAGGTCCAAACAACCAAATCAATAATTACTTCTTATTATTATTACTAGTTGGGGTACCCGGCGTTGCCTGGGATAATTACAGTTTTAGGTAAGCAGAACAACCTCAAGAAGAATGTTGATTTGCTTCATTTAAACACATGCAATTGTTTCGAGTATATAAAAAAGAATTATGGTTTCTGGTGCTGAATGTGCTCTCCCGACAATTTTATTTATATCCAGCTTTTGCTCTAAAGCTTGAAGGTGAACTATGTTTTTCAGGAAATGACATTAGACCGGTGGTGGGGTCGACAGGAACTTCTCCACTGGCAATTAGCAGCAATTGTTGTGCAAACTGCTCTGCACTTGTTTCTCCTTGTAAATGAACCCTCATTCGTCTTGAGATCCATTTTGCGCACATGCCTCCATAAGGTCGATGACTTAAGACAGGCATTAAGTTCATCGGCTGGCGTAGAGCGTGTAATCACAGGCAGGGTTTGTCGAAAATCTTCTGCCAGGAGGACAATAGTACTGGCCCTTTCCCTGTATGTCTTGCAAAGTGCGATCAAGCGCTTCTAGTGCCTTTTTTGTGGGCCATGGTGGATTCGTCCCAAACGATTAGTTTGCAATGCTTGAGAACTTGTGCCTGACTGGAGCCTTTGCTTATGTTGCAAATGGACAGTTCTGAAACCACCAGAGCTGAATGCAATGTTCGACCACCAACTAACAGTGTAGATGCTATTCCAGAAGATGCTATAGCCAAAGCAATTTCATTTCTTTGGCAAATCTCAGCAGGCAAAATATTTATCATTAATGTTTTTCCAGTTCCCCCAGGTGCATCAAGGAAACAAATACTATCATTTTCATCCTGAATGGAATCTCATTCCTAAGAAACCCTGAACAACAGGGATTCTATGCCAATGAACCCGGCGTTGCCTGGGATAATTATAGTTTTAGGTAAACAGAACAACCTCAAGGAGTTAAATAAACAGGGCAACCACTCGTTTTTTCAAAATATTAGAGGAATTATAGCAGAAAGAAAAAAAAATATAGGAGAAACATATCTTTATTTAAAAACAGCATATTTGTGCATACTACACTATTATATTATTGGGTTCCCTATATATGCATTTTTAAAGTTTCTTCTTCTTAGTCAGGCCAACAAGATTGTCCAACAATTTTCTCTTTCTACCTTCAACATCACTTTGTTGCTTTCTAATATCTGCTAACTTCTTATGAGCATCAGTGTTTTTCTTTTCAGCTGCTGATATCATCATCTCAGCTATCGCCACTTTTTCCATATCCTTTCTTTTCACCGCTTCTGTTAGCATTTTCATACCTTCCTCTTTAGCAGTCTGAGAAGTCTTAACATCAAACATAATTTCAGTCTCCTTCTGTTTTAGTGAATCTTCCTTGTCCTTCAGTGATTGAGCATCCTTCTTTTGTTTTTCTTGTAACTCTTTATTTGCTCAAGCAGCTTCATATTCCTTTTTGGACTTTTCCACTTCCTCAGTTTGTTTTCTTTTTTGCTCTTCTAATCTCAACTTATACAATCTGTGGGCATAGCGGGCCGTAGAAAGGAGGTCTTTAGTTATTGACACACACTGTGCTTTTCCATCATGTGATTTTACAACATCTTTCAGCAGTCTGAGAGAGCTAATAGTTCTGGTCTCTAAGTTATTTCTCTGATCAGTAACAATCAGCCCATTTTCTGAAAATCCTCTTTCAGCAGTAGCGTTACAATGAGGTAGTACAAGCACAGTCCTTTGAAATTAAAGGGAACTTCCGATTGTCTAGTCCAATTGCCCAAAACTTAACAATTCTGTCGGCTGGTGAGAACGATGGTAACAACTGCAAGCATTTCCACTCATCTATGCAGCATGCAACATCATTCATTCCATCCAAATGCTCCTTCATTTTACTAGCAATCCTGTGGATTTCTGCACCGCTGGAAAATTCACTTGATTTTAGAGGATTCAAACAACGAACATCCTTCAACAAACTGTTATCAAAGGGAAATTTTTCCAGCAAGTACTCTGTTACAGTCACATAAAACTTTTTTATCTGTTTTTCACCTGTTTTAGAGTTTTCCTCGTCAATTCACCAATTACAAGTTCAACATCCTCCAACTGATTTCCTCTAACTTTGAATTCCACGTTAGTTACACATTCATTGCCACGTATGGCTTCCAGCTTCACAAATTTCAGCATTAAAGACTGGACAATTTTCGTAAAATGTTCGTACAGCAAATGGATTTTAGGGGCTTTACTTTGAAAAAGTGTCAAGAATTCCTCAAATATGGGCAACACATGTATTAAGAAATGAGATAACCTGAGTTTCCTTTCCATTTTCCATAGGTAGCACCTTCTTGCATATTCTTTTGAATCGAGCACAGGTTGGCTGATTTTTTTCAGATGAGCTGAGGTGCTTGAAGTAAACCACAAACTTGCCATTGATCGATCAATCGTTCCAATGCTGGTCCTAAACTTACCCAACGTGAAGGCACATGCTTCATGGGAAGGAGGATAGGAATCTTCATTTCTTTCTATAGGTTTTGCAAATCTTCACGGTGGGCTGAAGACTGTTTAAAGAAGAAGTGAAGATCTACAGTAAGTTCTTCAATTTCAGTCCCAAATGCAAGCAAAGCCTTATGGAAGGCATTATGTATTACATGCAAATTGCTTGTTCCAATGTCTATAAGTCCAGGTAAATTTAACTCCCTGAGTTTTGAGGAAAGCAATCGGAAAACTTTTTTATTGACATTAGGTCCATCCGAGCCCAGTAATAAGAAATACTTCATGTCAAATTTGTCCATTTCAAGATTTCTGATAATTGCCTTACTTATATCCTCACCTTTTGCATGCCCAAGTGTAATGGACTTATAAAAGTGAGTAACGACTTCATTCTTCGCATTGCTCCAATACCTGACATGCAAATCAAGTTGCTTTTATACTTGTATATTTTTAGTTTCATCATAGTGCACAGAAAATTGTGATTTTGACTCATTAACCTCTTTAACCAACTTTGTTAGAAATACAGGTGCCAGTCCGTCACTAACCAAATATGCTTCTTTTGTTCTTCCCATTTTGAAATCTTGGGCAATCATACTATCAGGAAACATTGCTTGAAATAACTCTGAACAATTGCCAGATGAACGGAAGCTATAGTCACTGTCAGCACCATGCAGAGCCCACAAAATTTCAGCATTTGTAACGTTATCATCATGAATCTGAAGTTTAAATTCATTTGTTTCAATCCTATTTTGTTTCGAGGATGCCGCAACTTTAGCCTTTTCAGTGTGCTTTATACCCTTGGCGTGTAGTAATACTTGGTCGATTCCAGAATTGTTGATGGAAATAACTTTGCTATAGATCATACATACAACGTTGTGTTTATCTTTTTGATCACGTTTACACCAAGAACTGATTACATGTCCATTAGAATTATTTTCAGTTAGCCAAGCTTCTTGAAATTTCTTCTTACATGGCGCCATATCAGCTAAATTCGAATAAACGAATAGAAAAGAAATATAGACTTACCCTTTCGATCAAAGAAACGTGAATCACATGCTGAATACCCATTTACCTTTTCATGTTGTTATTGTTGTGAAGCCCTCGTAGATAGACTATTTAGCTTACATTTTTGTCACTACAGTAATTTCCACACCTTTTCATGTCTGAGAGGGAAAAAGCGCGCGTTTCCTACCATGTGATGATGACGACACAAAAAGGGCTGCATTGGGAGGAGTCCGCATTGGCATCGATATTGTGACGTACCAGGTGTGCTGGTAGTCACATGTGTCCGGCGGAAGGGGGTGGTTATATAGTAATCTTACCTGTATGTTTAGAATTTTGCGTTATTCATGGTATTGCGATTGTCCTGTATGTATTAAGTGTATTGAAAACAGTGATTGAGGTCGTTAACGGGATGCTTTTGAAGAAATGAAGTGCTATTAAAACTTTTTTTTTTTTGTTTTGCATATTTATTTGTTGTTTCGTGTATCCGTATTGTTGTAGCTGTGTTGTGGTTTATTGTTGCAAGAAGTGTGAATGTTTCGTGTGTGTGCTCTGTTGGCGGCTGAAATTGTTAATATGTTTTCCTAGAAGATCAACGCAGCCTCCGTTAGAGCATTGTTGTGTGATTTTCAGAGAATAAGTACTTGTGTATGGAGTTTTTTTTGTTTGGTTGCGTGTGTTTTTTTTGTTTTTTTTGTGTTGTTCTCGTTGATTACGTGGAATGCCTTCCCCAGTGTTGATTGCCAGGCAATGTATATGTATGATGAGTGGAAAGTTAATATCTAGGACTGTTCGGAATGAAACAAAATGACTCGATAAGTGATTTCAATTTAATGTATACACTGAATAAGTTTAATTTTTGTTTAATTAATTTATTGAAATTATTTTGAGATGAATAATCTGCCCAGTGTCGTTGCGAGAGATTTCAAAGCAAGCAAAAATTAGGCGCAATGGAGCCGGGTCGGTAACGAAGGTTATGGAACGGGATGATGACTTTGCCTGATGTACGTACTTTGGAGTGTGAAAATACAGCTGGGTATTGTGACATTTGCGCGGCGGAACCCTTGGTGATTGATATCGTTTCGATTTATTTAGCGTCCGAGCTGCAGCAGTGGGAATTTAGAATGTTAGATACGGCACCTCCCACCGAATCTCAAGTAAATTGAACCATAAAAAAAAACAAAAAAAACAATTATTCTGCGTCGCTTTGGCTGATTTTAAAAGTCGTAAGAAACAATTCAATATTCATATAACTCGCCGTTAAGAGTACTTTGAACTCTTTCTCTGTCGCCGCAAGATGATGCAGCGAATTGTACTGTGCGGAAACTTGTAACTAATTGAGTACAGCTATGATTATGAATGCACTTCTGGGGAATCTGAGGTGAACGCTGAAGCAGCGGAAGTGAAGTGGAGCGGTACCCTCGCGCCCAGTTGTCGCACCATGCTTTGTAAAGCACGAGTAGCGAAGTAAATACTGACGCGCGCTTGGAGCTTGCCAGTGACGTTCGCGCTTTAGGTTGCTCGATCCTTCTAAGAAGGGTTCCAGTACCTCTCCCTTGGCTGGATAATCGAAAGAGGTACACTGCGTGAATTGATATGCAATGTAAAGGAATACTTGATTCAGTGGATGCGAGCAGTGAATTCAAGCGTGACGTCGCTGTGTGGAGCGCGAGTCCACCCCTCCCCCCACCCGTGAGACTTGGTATCCTGTTGCTAGTAGGCATTCGCCCTTAAAGTCCAACATCGAGTATCGGAGTGTACACGAACCCGCTATTGTGATATAGTTTCTTGTAACTTAAAGCATGTTAATATTGGAATAATAGTGCTTAAGGGGGCCCGTTAGTTTGGTAATGTAAGTTATAGGTCTTTGATAAAACTGTATTGTAAGTCTTAAGAAGGAAAATATGAATAAAAACACGTCCGAGTCAACACGTAAAACTAAGCTCTCGTAGTCTATTCACTGGTCCCGAACCTTTGATTGCCTCATCCTCCAGCATTGTTCTTAATATATGCACTCTGGTGCATTACCTAGAGAGTGGGACCATCACAATATAAAATGAGTAGATCGCTCGTGAGCTGCTTACAGCGCCACCACCGCATCCCCATTTGAAAGTGCGGTGGCCATTGCCGTGGTTGGCAAAAAATGCTTTCATCGTATGTTTATGTGAGTAGTTTGTGTAGACAAACTCAGTAAAACTCAATGCGATTTCTTGTTCCGCTTCAAACTGTGGTAATAGATATATTAAAGGTTCACCACTTATCTTTCAAGGGTGTGGTTTTATCTTTCTGCGGCTTAGAACGTTTTTCCTCGTAAAAATCCTGATCATCATTTATATCGTGGTTGGTTGATACATAAAAGATGTTTATATCCAATGATGTTACCGTCGTTTCAGTGATACCAGAATGATTGTTTATAGGTATTTATGAAATTATTTATCGCATTTATTCGTGTAGATAAACTATAAACTATATAAATTATATACTATATAATAAATTATAAACTATTTAAAATATTTCGATTCTATCCCCCATAATCTCCTCCTATTTAAACTTACTCATTTTTTCAACATTCGTGGTTTACCGTTTCAGTGGATTGCAAGTTCTTTAAAAGACAGACAATACTCACTCACTCTATCCAATATCTCTTCCTCCATTATAACCCGAAATACGGTGTCCCTTAAGGTTCAGTCTTATCACCACTGCTCTTCAACATGTTCATAAACGATTTACCTTTAGCTCTAACTCCTCTCACTACTATTCTCTACGCCGATGACGCTAGTAGTATCTAGTACAGAGGGTAGATTATCGCGAAGCGATAATCTGCGGCACCTACTCCTACGAGGGAGTTTTGCGCCATCCCAGTAAATAATGACTGCTACGAGATGACAGTAGCAGCCGGGACCGACGGCTTAACGTGCCCTCCGAAGCACGGGGGCTTTCATGATGGAAGAGCTGCTGGCGGACAAACAAACCAGTGGCTGTCACCAACTGCTGAAAAACTAGCTATGGTCACTTGGCAAATAGGTCAGACCAAAGTCCTCCAACAGCCGTGCCCCAAATAGCTGTCCCACCAGCAGTGGCCCTCAAGCCCTGGCCGTCACCCAGCCAGCAGCTGGCCGCGCCTCAAGTTGCTGAACTCCACCGATTAGCAAGCCAACCGACGAGACAACCAGGCCACGGCCACCCCCTATGACGCTACTCTATTATTTGCTGACTCATCTCTATCACTAATCCAACACACAATTAACCATGTACTCAACAACTTATCAAACTGGAACAAATTAAATAGCTTACATTTAAATATCGAGAAATCTACTTACATCATTTTTCATAAACGTAACAAAAAATTAGATCTCCTGAACTTCTCTCTAATTTACAATAATCTGACCCTTAAACCTAGGGGCTTAAAAAATGTTAAATTTCTAAGCCCCTTAAACCTAGGGGCTATGCTTAAAAATGTTAAATTTCTAGGCATCAACCTCTCACACAACCTTTCATGGGATTCCCAGATAAATATCCTCTCATCCTCATTAAATCAACGTTTAGGCACGTTTTCCTGCCTCCACTTCCTCCCAAAAAATATCTTACTTCTCCTATATTACACACTAATACAATCTTCACTTATATATGGAATACAATTCTGGGGTCATACCACCAAATCAAATCTATTACGATTACATCGTTTACAAAAATGGTTCGTAAGAATCTACCTAAACTTAAATAAATCCGACCATGTCTCCCATCTATTTCCTTCTGTAGGAATATTACCCATTTCCCATTTATACTCATTTCACTTAGCTCTCTTCATATATATATAAAGTCTTAAATAATAAGTTTTCAGTAATCCTCCCTCCTAACTTTTATAATTCTTCCCCTCTCCACTCTTAATACTTACGTAACAAAGATTCCCTACCCAAGTTAGCAATAAAATACACTTACCAACATAACAGTATCTCCATCTTCAGTTTGGATTTAAAGGTAGATATGGAAGGGGTAGTGCGTAATTCAGGGGAAAAAGTATTCCATAGCTTGCATACTATGGAATACTTTCCCCCCCGAATTACGCACTACCCCTTCCATATCTACCTTTAAATCCAAACTGAAGACTCTTCTTACTAAATCCACCTATTAATATCCCACCAATTCTGCAATTGTTCTCATTTTAATAACTATTAGATTGCTTCCACCCAGGGACCTAACTTGTCGACCAATGATGGCCATACCAGACCTGGGTGGATATCTTCTGTATTTCCTTCAAATAAGTAAATAAATTACGATTGGAATAAAGTAATAAATAAAAGAAATAAATTCCACTTTCTGGATCAAAGATGGCCGCCACCTAAGCGATCTACTTATTTTATATCGTTGATTGGGCTGCCCTCTAGTGAACAAAAAAATAAACAATTTACAAGTAGTTTTTCTCCTCGAAACTTTGCTAAATATATTTTGATGATGCGTTTAAGAAAATATAGGAAATATAGGAATTTTTTGCTAAATATGGGAATATATAGGAGAATATAGGAATTATAGGAGGAGTGGTCACCCTGAATAAACTCTCCAATTGGTTTTCAGTAATTCTACAATTTTCTGCTGTTTATAAAGCTCCTGTTGTTCAGATGTTTCTGACACCTGGATAACTTTTTTTCTCATTTGAAGAGTCGAATTGATTTATGCTTTGTTATGGGTTATGACATTAACTGTCACCCAAGCAAAGGTACTCAGACCTCTAATTGCCTTTCTGCTCTTTCTCAATAGTCTGCTAACTCTCCACTATCTCCAGTTACCGATCATTTTTAAACTTTTTTCAAGAAAATGTTAAGTTCTAAGAACTATCAATTCTAAGAAAAGCCCAAACAACAGGAATTCTATCATTGCTACAAATCAATGTAGCATGGCTGAAATGGAGTAGCCGAAAGTATCGATGTTCAAAAAATTTCGGCCATCGAATTTTCGATGCTTTTGCACCATTGATGTTTCATTTCGATTTTCTTAAACCCTTTGGAAATCATTACCTGTTGATATTGAATAAGTGTTTATGTTAATGTATTGTAATGAAGGAACACGTAAATATACTAGGACATTTATGATTTCCAAATAATATATGGACTTAGAAATTACATAAAGTTGATGTTTTGCAGTTTAACAATTACGACGTTTGGTTGCTGATTAAACATCGATGTTAGTTTTTCTGACGTCGCCTATCAGAATTTCTAACGTTTATTAAGTCAAAAATTATCACCGTATATTCTTTAACTTATAAAAGCAAATTATCAGTCTTTGTCGCTTTTGTAAAGAGTTTCACAGTATGAAATTCAAACGATCTCTTCACGTTTCAATCCTATCACATTGTTATCCAGGGCCTGACGCCATAGTTGGCGATGGCTTCTGGGATAGCAATGGCAGTGGAAGTTCTTAAAAAAGTTAATTTCTGCGTAATTTATTACGTTAATAAACAATTTTGAATTATAATATTAAAAATATTCATTTAAAAATAAAGGATGTGATCATTTTTACTTGTTTATTATGAAAAATTGCTGATCTTGTACTTATGCTTAAAACGAAGAGGTTTTTAACGGCCACTCTTCTATCGGGAGGAAGGGGGGGGGGGGGGGGGGGGGAGAGACCAAATTTTTTCTTCCAAATCTGAGATTACAATTTTGACATCTTATTTTCGCAAAATAAAAAAAACAACCCCCAAAAAAACTCTTATTTTATTTAAAAAACCTTGTTTTAAACAAAACTATTTCCAAAATTTTTTTGTAATAACCGTATTTTCATAAAAAAATGTTCGTATTATTGGGGCAAGTTTACATGTAAATTACATCGATGGGGTCGGGCCAGAGAATAATTTCGTATTAAGGGGATTCACTGGTGATAAATGCATCGTAATAACTAATGCTCTTATGAGGATCATATTTGGCATGTAGAAAGTACTCACAAAATAAAAGAAAATGATGTAAATTATAACTGTGTAACTACAGTCAATTCTCGTTAATACGAAACTGGGTAATACGAAATTCCGGTTAATAAGAAAACATTGTGTGGCCCGTCCCCGAAAAAGCAATTACTATGTAAAATTCTCTGCTTTATACGAACATATTTTCATTAAAATACGGTTTATACGAAGGAAAATTTCATAATTTTATTGAAAAATAGTCCTTTTAGGAACAATTTTAATGATAAAATTTCAGATTTCGAAGTGTAAAGTTAATAAAAAGAATTTTCAAAGTTATTTCATATGTGATTGCTTCTGAATTATTCGAATAAATGAATACTCGATTTTTTTTATCAGTCGATACTTTTTATTCGATAAAAAATATCGGTTATTTAGTCGAAGTTTTCAAACTAACGAATCACGTACTTTCAAACTAACGGGAAATCTGATTCGCGAAGTCTGAATCACGTGCTTTCAAACTAACGGGAAATCTGATTGGTTCAGCTATTCAGATCTGAAATCCTGTCACATGGCGCTCAAATCTCTATTTAAACAAGTGCAATATCGTGAACCTTGGCTCAAAACCAAGTACAACAGGTTAGTGCGAAGAGTTCAAGAGGAGATAAAAGAGCTTCGCGACGCTAGATGGAATGAAAAACTCAAAAGCTTGTCGGCTCGCGACAATTCCATTTGGAGTATGGTTAGAGCTTTACAGAAGAAGAAGAATGTTATGCTTCCTCCACTCCGTACACCACAAGGTAACTATGTGCAAACTGATCAGGACAAGGCCCAAGTCATTGCAGATTCACTGGAACTGCAGTTTGTTACTCCTACCAACGATAAGCCCGAGAGCCAAATCATGTCTCGGCGTGTGGAAGAAAGTATTTACAACTTTGATGAAGTCCCGAAGCATTTTACGAAGTACAACATCGAGGCTGGTGAGATCGCCAACATCATAAATAAACTGAAAAAGAAGAAGGCTCCAGGAAAAGACAAGGTGAGTAATAACGCCCTTATGAATTTCCCAAAGAACTTTATTGAATTTCTCACCAATATCATTAGCGACTGCTGGAAATTTTCTTACTTCCCTGTGGCTTGGAAGAAATCTATTGTGTTGAGTATCCCAAAGCAGGGACAAAATCCTGCAATTCCCGCGAGCTACCGACCTATTAGCTTGCTACCCTCGATGTCCAAGGTGTTGGAGAGAACGATCCTTGTCAGATTCCAAGATCACTGTCTAGCAAATGACCTTTTACGGGAAGAGCAGTTTGGCTTTCATGCTGCCCACTCTTGTCCGATGCAGATACGGAGGCTCGTTGAAGACCTGAGCACCCCCCTGAACCTATCCAGGTACTGTGGGGTGGTATTTCTCGATGTCAGTAAAGCTTTTGACCAAGTGTGGCATGAGGGCCTTGTCTACAAAATGATCAGAGACGGGTTCCCTGCCGATTTGATCTTGATGGTGAAATCCTTTCTTGACGGCAGATCCTATCAAGCCAAGGTTGGAGAAAATTTTTCCACACCCCGTGTTGTAAAGGCCGGTGTCCCTCAGGGTTCTGTCCTCGGGCCTATGCTATTTAATTACTTTGTACATGATTTCCCAAAACCCGATAATTGTAATCTGTATTTTTATGGGGATGACACTGCCATTATGACATGGGCACACCAGCCGGCTCACGTTATCACTCGGCTGCAGTGCGCCTTGAAGCAGTTCGAAGACTGGTTTAACTGCTGGAAGTTGAACCTTAACGTCGGAAAGTGCAAGGCTTTGTACCTCAATAGGAAGCTCAAGCATCCCCCAGATTCTCTTGTTCTGTTCAATAAGAAACTGGACTGGGTGGACAACTACAAGTACCTGGGAGTTATCATTGACTCAAGACTCTCATGGAACCAGCATATGTCCTATGCTCTGAACAAAGCGAAGAGGGCTAAGTACAGTATCATAGCTCTTATGGGTCGCAACAGCGCTCTCAGCATTGACAACAAGCTACTTCTGTACAAATCGATTATCCGGACCATACTCCTCTATGGCATGCCTGCGTGGGCGACTATCTGTAAAAGCAGGTGGAGTGAACTACAGTCATTCCAGAATGTTACCCTGAGGACCATTGCCCAGCTGGACAGAAGGACGGTGAAAAACCAATCCATCCATCTCGATTTAAACATGGCCCATATCGGTAAGTTTATACAGGATCTCCTTTTGATTATGATACAGAAGATGAAGACTCACGACAATAAGCTTGTGAAAGGGATACTGGAGAACTCAATGAATATGAACTGGCATACGAAGTATCGTAAACCGAGGCACGTTCTTGACATCAATTTTGAAGATATTAGCAACGTCTCTTTCCCAGACTACTGGAAGATGTGATAATCTTATTTCTCCTTGTTAGGGTTCTTGACCTCTTGGGAAGACCTCTTGGGTTGGTTAGGGTTCTTGACTACCTCAGTGTATTTCCTTTGGAGTTTATTCTGGTTAGATGAGCTTTGTGAAAGCGCTGCTTTCGTCCCATCTTAACGAATGTACACTTCACTGTTCGATTGTCGGCATCGTTTCAAAATCAATTTTCTCATCGCTACAACGCAGTTATCTAATTTTATTACAGTCAGGAATTTTATTCAATGTCAGCTTCAAGCAAAAGGAAACGAAAGGATCTTTCATTAGATCTTCAGTTACAAATTCTGAATGCAGCGGAAAAACCAAATGCTATAAGAGGGTAGGTTGCTAAAGACTTTGACATTCCACCGTCAACATTATCAACGATACTTAAAAACTCGGAAAAGATAAGACAACAGGCTGAATCGAGTGCGAAAAGAAGAAAACGAATGCGAAAAGCAGCACACGAAGACATGGAAACGGTACTTTTAACATGGTTTAAACAAGCAAGTTAACGTTTTTTCTATTCCGGTATACAAACAAACTGTTATTACAGATTTTTTTAGGAGAGATGAATAAAAATTATTTCTAACTTAAAGTACTCTATTTCCGTGCTTATTTCATAACACTTTTAGTATTGTTGGTTTATACGAAATACGAATAATACGAAAAAATTTCTTGGTCCCCACGATTTCGTATTAACGAGAATTGACTGTAGTTTCTTTGCAGCGTTACGAGTAAGAGAACGCGACAAAATCAAACAAAAAGATTGGGTTACCTATTATAGATACAGAAATTAGGATTGCACCATTGGAAAGAGCAGATTTTTTTTCAGTAGGGTGATGCTCTGATATTTTTTGATTGTAAATTATATACATCCAGTTTTACATTTCTAAACGATAACAAAAAAAAAAAAAAAAAAAAAAAAAAA
>JAHWFO010026798.1:869870-917945 GCA_023313115.1 Rhysida immarginata | reverse complement strand
AAAAAAAAAAAAAAAAAAAAAAAAAAAAAGAAAAAAGAGGTTTTGAGTCCATAACTTTTCATGTATTTCATAAACAGGAATTTTGAAAGCATCACTTTGTTCACAAGATTGAGATCTTTTCAAAATGCCCATGCTTTTTAAAATCCATCAAGAAGAAGCAGAGATTTTTGCAAATAAGTTAAAAAATAAACAAAGCGAGAAAACGCAAATCAAAGTTATCAGATATTTCATTTGAGCATATCTTTTTACCTAATTGGGATAAAGAGATAGGGTTTCCATCACTGGAAAGATCAGTTTTTCCTCTTACAGAAGAGTGTTTGGGTTATTTTTATTGACTATAAAGTTAATATTTTCTAAATCCTGTAAACAAATAACCCCAAAAATGTGACATAAACGAGTGTAAGTTATCAATCAATTATATAATCATACGCTGAATAACAAATAAAAAGGTAAATAAAATTTTAAAAATAAACTAATGAAAAAAAAAATTAAAAAATTATAAGAGGTAAATTCTGCTTGAAAAACAATAAAAAAAAAAAAAAATCTATAAATCATAAACGGAATGAATGTAACATATACAAAATGTTAGATTTAAAAAAAAAGAATGTTTGCATATACATTTGAAAAAAATGTGAAATCACACAGCTTTTCAGAAGCCACCTGGAGAATAAGAGGGCCCTCCTTCTTTCTCATAATTTTCGTTTGCTCGCCTTTGAGCAATGGCTTTTTCTTTTCGAAGCTGCTTTTGCTCCTGACTGTCTTGTGCTTTGCTTCTTTTGATTCTGCTGTTATCAAGAGTCTTCATAACAGCCACTGAAGATGGAAGAACTTGAAGCCCAAATTCAGTCATTATATCTGAAGCTCTAGTGACTCCACCATTGAATTCCATTACTGCTGTTGTAGCAGCAATAACAACTCTCACTTTCGATACAAATTTAATTTTTGGGCATTTTTTCCAAATGAGGGCATTCAAGGATTCGTTGGCATTTTGTGTTTTGCCTTGCAAACAACGCTTGAGTAGCTCTTCTGATCCCAACCGTAAGTACACTGTTGAAACTCTCTTTGCTACATTATAATTCAGAGGAGTTTTGATATGCACTTCATGCTGTTCAGGAGTTTCCCCTTCTGCTAGTGCCCTCTGGAAAAAAACACTATGAATCCTCACCTTCTGGGCACCTACTGTGATGAAGTTCAGCATCGGTTGAACTACAATGTAACAATGAAGCAAAAACAGCATTCCTCATCTTCTCAAGGTTCCCTATATTTTTTATAATGGCATTATAGTAATAATTTTGAAGTTTGGTGATGGTTTCTTTTTTCAAACTGCCATAAACGGCCCTCCCACCTAACCTTTCATTGCTTGCTAATTTTGTAAGAGCCGATCCCATTCGTTTTGCAACATGATTCACACATTCTAATTTTTCAATCTGAATATGTGAACTGTACACTTGCAACTGATTCAGATGTGTGAATGTTTTTGAATCTCCCTCTGAAATAATATGGGTATACCTAAATTTATATTTATTTATACTTCGTTGCCATATTATTTCAGCAGACTTGGCTTCCATTGCTCCTGAAGAGCCTTCATGATTCTTTAGACATTGAGACTGGTGAGTCTTCATCCATTCTTCAAATTCTTCAGTGTCAGGCCCCATGATGGCTTCATGTGTTGTACAAACACGGCAGTGCTTTGACATCACTTCAAAGTCTATTACTAGGCCTGATACGTGATATACAAAAAAAGTATAATTAAATAAATGCATAAAAATATTTAGATCTGATAAAGCTTATGAAAATTATATATATATATATGATATGATAAATACCTGTCAAAGTTTCTATCACAATCCCGATTCCGTAATTTGATGTATGGCCTCTTTTATGCCATGTACCGTCAAAACTTATGCTGATGTTTATAATGTCATCCTGTTTTAGGTCGGGATCAAGAGCCATGTAACATCGGCAAATTTCATCTGCAACTGTAGAGAAATGTTTTTCTAAGGCACATGTACTCGCCTTTTCTAATTCCGTCATCTGTGAAGTGAAGGTGGAATGGTGTAGCACTGGCATTCCCATATGATAGCCGAAAGTCTGTAGAGACGAGTGGCCTATTCCCATATCTAGTGCTGCATAGGTCATCCTCCTATTTATATCCCAACTGGCATCACGAGCTGAGCTAATCTTTTTCGATGTTTTTGTTTCTCCTAAAATGCCTTCACATGCTGGACATAATATTTTCAAAGAGGAAACAAAGCCGGCAAAATCATTTACAACTAGGCGCATGTCAATGGTTCCACATGCACAGCATGGCAATTGTTTCATCAGATCATCAAGTAGGTTCACGTCAATGATCCTGTATTTTGCAGCAGTTTCATGAACCCCAGGTTCTGTTTTGAAAACGTCGAGTTTCTTTCCAGAAGTTGAAAGAAAGTTTTAATCAAAATCTTTTCATGAACTCGGTGTCGGCGAAGGGAGGGGGGAGATTTCTTCACTAACGTTTGGAGTGACTTCCAGCCCTTCTTTTCGTTGCTGCTTCTTCAACCTGGAAATTTCTGCAGCTTTCAGAGCTATTTTCTTTCTTCCACTACCAAATTTTGGCATTTTCGCATAAATTTTGTTATAAACCTTTTATTATAGAATTTAGAAAGCAGTTTACACGGTAGTTACACGGGCGATGTCGATAAAACTGAAACTTCGAAGTCGCTGACGTCATCTCGCGTTTTCATCCAATCACAGAAGGAAGGGCTAGCACGTGATCGGCTTCAGCCAATCGGAGATCGTTTCATAGAATTTCACGGCAAGTTTTCATGAGGTTTTACGTAAAGCTGAATGCAATTGGCTAAGAATAACTACCGTAGATTTCAAGCGGAAAAAACTCTTTCCAAGGAAAAAAAATTTACTATAATCGCGTAATTTTTTGTGAAGTTATGAACGAGCGAAAAATGCCTACTTTGACATTTTTTTTATGATTTTTTTTCACTTCAGATTGGGAAGGGGTCCGAAAAAGTTTTATTTTGACTATGAAAATATTCAAATTTTAAAAAACTAATTACACAGATCGAAAGAGGAAGAATTAAAGATTAAAATAGCAAAGTTTCGTTTTTTTTGATTTTTTGAGCCAAAATTCGAATTTTCCCCCCGCAAATCCCCTTAAACAGGATTTTGCATTAAGAGAGTTCGTAATAAGCAGGTTAGAGTGTATAATCTAATTAATCCGATTAATTTGACTTTTCTATTTTTATTTTAATCACTTTTCCATCCCTGCAAACATCTCTCTCGATGGGATTAACATCAGGTGACCTAGTTGCCAGTGAAGCAAGATTACGTCCCTGGAGTGTTCAATCCAACATATGGATACAATTGAGGAGTGATGGAATGGTGCATTGTCTTATTGCAGGAAGAGGCCTCCATCAAGATGCTGAAAACATGCAAACAGGAGCATATGATAGTCAAGGACATCCCAGTAACGTTTACTTATGAGAGACCACGTCACCATACGAGGCACACAACAAAGCTATCTCCATTAGCTTGAAGAGCACCCTGTTGGCGAGAACGGTCCATGTGGTTTGCGCTGTACTTGTATATTGCTCTTGATGTGTACCAACATAAATCTCAACTTATTCCAGGCAATCTTTTTCCACAGGGATGGGATGTTCCCATGTTACTTTTGGCACCCTGTGATGTCCAGTCAGCAGAAGTACTCAATGGAGATGGTGTGGCTGCTTACATGTTTCTGTGCATGTTCATCCACACGATGTTAGCTCTTGCAAGAATGGTTTTTCAGCATTGATGTATTCAAGGTACACCCGTGACACAACGGCTTGAGAAAATCCCAGTGACTGCACGACTTCCCGAGATGGAGTGACCCATTCTTTTGATCTTGCCCAATCTGCGACCACCTATTACTGGTTCCTTTCGCATCACTCCTTAGACTGTTGGATCGCTGCTTACGTCATTCAATTTCCATTGCCAGAGCTGCCTACAGTGCCGCATTTGCACAATGCGAGTTGTCTTCAATTCAATTGCTCTTCAGTGTATAACATACGTAAGCTTCGTGAACATTTCGATTTTTGTACAGATACATGACGATTAAAATCAACATGATCCACAAGTTAACTCTGAAGAACGCCTCCAGCAAAGGAAACACTGCTTTCGAAAAGGAACAGTAAATATGATGGCAATTTTATTTTTATTCTTTTTAAAGGAGTTTTATTCAAAACTTAACAGAATAAATGTATATATAGGGCTTTTCAAAAATACTTTTACACATTTTTAGGGGAGGTAGTATGGGTGATTCTAAGCAAAAAAGTTCATATGAACATGGGTCTGAATTTGAACGCTAACCGAGATATGAACAGAAATAAAAAATACCGCCACCAAGATCAACATGTTAATATAATAACTCTGGTTCTATAAGATCTAGGATGATTAAATTTGGGGGAATAATAGCGTAAAGAAAACTGTATATTGTTAAAATCTGATCGAATTCCAACGAGTAGTTTCACAGTTATGCACTCAAAATCGTAACACATGCTGGTTAATACTCTCATATGAGCACTGTTATGATTTTGACTGCACAACTCTGAAACTACTCCTTGGAATTCGATCAAATTTTAACGATATACACAGTTTTCTTTACGCTATTATTCCCCCAAATTTAATCATCCTAGATCTTATAGAACCTGAGTTATTATATTAACATGTTGATCTTGGTGGCGGCATTTTTATTTCTGTTCATATCTCAGTTAGCGTTCAAATTCAGACCCATGTTCATATGAACTATTTTGCTTAGAACCACCCATGCCACTTCCCCGAAAAGTTTAACGTATTTTTGAAACACCCTGTATTATTCTTACAGCTACATTTCATGACAGCAATTTTTCCATAAGCCTATTGATAACACAAATGATATACATACCTCCAACAGAATACACATTTATTAGCACACGCAAGACTAGGCGTTGTCTCCATACATTGATGACTGGCAATACCATAGAAAGTGTGTTTATAACAGCCACCCCTACCTCGAAGCATTGACTGCAAAAAAAAAAAAATAAATTTATTAATTAGTATTAAAAATATTTTAAAATTAAATAAGAGTTAATTACAACCTTTTTTTATGTTGAAAGCAAATTTAAATACACTTGTGTCCAAAAGTTTAAGCAGAATCAATGTGAATATACTTATTTCATAAAACAACTTCCAGAAATGAGGTGAAACTTTGTATGGGTGTGCAATAAATACTGCATTGCTAGCGCAAAAATGACAACCATTTACCGTATTTTTTCGAATACAGGCCGCGACTCTAAACCTAAGAAAATCGAAAATTGTAGGAGTGCGGCCTAAAAAAAATTTTTTTTTTTTGGAAATAACGAATTATTATCGGTAATTGTGAATACAGTGAAACCTCTATTCTCGACCACCTCTTTAACACGACCCCCTCTTAACTCGACCACTTTTCCTTGGCACGGAATTATTGTCTCATTGGTATAATGCATTTTTTCCCTCTTTAAGCCGACCACCTCTTTACTCGACCAACGACCACCCATTTCAGGCACCAACCATCGATATACCCTCTTTAAACCGACCAGTGGACATGGCAAAATCGAGTCAAGATTGCCATGACTTGATTTTGCCATGTTTACTGGTCGGTTTAAAGAGGGAACATCAATGATTAGTGCCTGAAATGGGTGGTCGTTGGTCTTGGGATTGAAGCGTTAATAATGCCACTTCCTCTAATTTAAAGAGTATGCTCATTTTTTTGGGGGAGAGTAGGAAACTGAGTATTGTTCAATCTGTTTCTTTGCTTTGTGTATCAGTGGCATTCACTCACACCGCTGCTTTATCTTACAGTTAGGAAGAGCTCAACATGTGATTGCAGTTGAGAAAGTATGTGTTGGGCTCACTTTACATCACTTTCACTCTTCACATCACATTTCAATTTTTTGCCTGCTATTGTCACCATGTCAAAAAGAAAACTGTTTTTTATCGCTACAAGACCAAGTAAAAACTTGCTGCATTTGTTGGAAGAGGTGAAAAAAGAATATCAACAATTTACAGTACGTAAAATGTTGAGCAGAAAAAATAAACTTCAATGTTGCAGTTTTTCAACAAAGAATAGGGGAAATTTTTGATCCAATAATTGGGATCACTTTTATTGCTATGTAATTATACATGTATTAGGTATTAATATTTTGTTTTCACGTATTGTTTATTTTGAGTAGCCACATTACTGCATAAAGTTATGAAAATTTCATTAAAATTCATTAATAAAACTTTAGTCCATTATGCAAATCACTAAAATAATAAATGAAACCAAAAGAGTAAGCTTTGTATATCATCAGATTATATCCTTATAATGTTAAACAATTGAGACAATGAAACTTTATAAATTACGCTTACCGCCCCCCCCCCCCAATTCTTTAAGAAGACCACCTCTCCAAACGACCACTATTACGTGGAACCATTGCTGGTCGGCTTAAAGAGGTTTCACTGTATTTCAAAAAGATCGAAATACTTAGTTTTAGCATCCCATAATATTTTAAATAGTAATTTAGCTAATAATTTTATTATTTATATAGCCATCTTCATTACCTTTATATATTTAATGAAACTTTTATAAATTTAATGAAACGGCAGGAGAAAGAATTGGATGCTCGGATCGGTGCAGCAAGCTGTGTCAGACGTGAACTGTGGCGATCCGTGGTAACGAAACGCGAGCTGAGTAACAAAGCTAAGCTCTCCGTCTTCAAATCCATCTTTGTCCCCATTCTCACCTATGGTCATGAGGCTTGGGTAATGACCGAAAGAGTGCGATCGCGGGTACAAGCGGCCGAAATGAGATTTCTGAGAGGTGTTGCAGGTGTTACCCTACTAGATAGAGTGTACAGCAATACAATAAGGGAATCTTTAGGTGTTGAGCCGCTACTTCTCCGCATTGAGAGGTCTCAGTTGCGCTGGTATGGCCACGTGATTCGGATGCCGCAAACTAGTCTTCCTAGGCAGTTGTTATTTTCCAAGCCGGTGGGTAAGAGACCAAGGGGTCGGCCTAGAACCAGGTGGCTAGACTACCTGGAGAATCTGGGTTCGAGTCGCTTGGATATTACCAGGGAGGACATGCGCCTGATGGCGGAAGATCGCGATCGCTGGAGATCCTCCATAGGGCTGCTGCCCCCGCGACCCTAACGGATAAGCGGGTTTGAAAAGTAAGTAAGTAAGTTTTATAAATTTATTAATTAAATGTGTAAATAATTAAAGTAATCTCATTTTAATGAATGACTGCAACTCCTCATTTCTTCGGCAGTGGCCATGGTTCTATCAACGCACTCGCTGCTGGGTGCTGACCAATAACGATAGAGAGCATTCTATGACATCATAACATCTTCAACTAATCGTAACCGCCAAATACAGTGAATTCAGGGTTAGCGAATCGCCGACATTAACTTTTTAACACTTGATTTTCTTAATAATTAATGAATGAAAAATTATGTGACTGGTTAATTGTGTTCCGAGGTGTAAGATTATTAATTTCAATGTTAGAGAAAGATTGAACAAAGACTCGTTAATTTAAAACCATAAATTCAAAGGCCATCGCGTTTTTATCTACAGCAGGAAAGTCGGGATAATTTTTACTAAAAAAAAAAATATCTATCTGCGATTTACTCTTTCAAAAAGTGTAACAAAATTTTCTTATATAAAAGATAATAAGCAAACTTAAAAGAAAAAGGTACGATATATGAATGTACTGGCGATCAATCCAAAATCATTACGCGAACGACGCTACTCATCTACAGCGAAAGCGGAAGTTATGTTGGGGGAGGGGGGGGGGGGCGGTCAAAAGTCTTTATTAATAGAAAAAAGAAATTAATTCGACTTTATTAATCGTATTTGCTTACAGTATTTATAGTGAAATCATTTTCATGGTAGGGTACTTCATTTTGTCATAATCACTTTTCGTCACATACAGTTCGACTTAAGATCGTTTTGTTGATAGATTGACTTCGTGACTCGACGCACTTATTTGACAGTGAAATTTTAAGAAATATTATTATACAGAGTGGTCCATTTAAGTGTAGACATGGAAATATTTCGAAAACAAAGCATTGTACGGAAAATTTTGTCGAGACAAAAAATTATTATTTTTTAAAGGGGAAATCTTTCCTTTCTAAAATCAACCCTCCCCACCCCCAGTGGGTGGAGCCGGTGGCAACTTAGATATCTTAAATAGGAATCTAAGTAGATGGCCTTTGAATTGATGGTTTTAAATTAACGAGTCTTTGTTCAATCTTTTTCTAACACTGAAATTAACATTCTAACATCTCGGAACAGTAATTAACCAGTCATATAATTTTTCATCCATAAATTATTAAGAAAATCAAGTGTTAAAAAGTTAATCTCGGCGATTCGCTAGCCCTGACTTCACTGTACTTGGCGGTTACAATTAGTTGAAGATGTTTTGATGTCATAGAATGCTCTCTATCGCTATTGGTCAGCACCCAGCAGTGGCTGCTGCTAAAGAAATAAAGGAGTTGCGCTCGTTCATTAAAATGAGATTACTTTAATTAATTACACATTTAATTAATTTATAAAAGTTTCATTAAATATATAAAAGTAATGAAGATGGATATATAAATAATACAATTACTAGCTGAATTACTATTTAAAATACGATGGGACGCTAAAACTAAGTATTTCCATCTTTTTAGGCTAAGATTTTTGCGGCCTATAAATGCTTATTTTTTCGTTCCACCGTCAAATTTGCAGCTGCGGCCTAACGTGAATGTGGCCAATATTCGAAAAAATACGGTAATTAAACAGGTTTTATTTCATAAAAAAGAAGTTTATGGGCACAAGACATGGTTGGTTGGCTGGTTGGTTTATTAGAAATTTTGGCATCGACTACTAAGGTCATTTTGCGCCTTTTACACAAGTTATATCTGCACGCAGCCCAGGACAAACACAAACATCCATGTCCACAGCGGGATTCGAACCCACAACCAGGCGGATGCGAGAACCAGAAAGCCTACGCCCTAGCCCTCTCGGCCACCTGGCCGGCGCACAAGACATGAGGAAGATGTGCTAACACACATCATTCCCTGCAGCCATACAAGCAGTACACCTGCATTCCATGCTTTCAATGAGGTTGTTCATGAGTTCAGTTGGCAACATGTCCCACTCCCTGAGAAAAGGAGTTTTGGGCTCTGGGATGGTCATTGGTGGAGGTTGAGGCATGCTCAATCGGGCTGATATCTGGGGATCTTGCTGGCCAGTCTGCATTGGTTATCATCACTTTGCAGAAAGTTCTACACCGTGGAGCTCTTATGTGCATTATTGTCCATAAGAATAAAATCTGGACCCACAGCACCTCTGTACTGGTGTGAAGCTCTGTGCTTCCGTTTAGCATGATGACTCCCTAAACCATAACTCCAACGCTATACTGTTCCTTTTCATTAATGATGTTGGGATTTTAATGGGTTACACGTTCTCTCCAGATGAGTTCAACGAGAATCATTTTGTAAGCTGACTCTGGACTTATCAGTGAATAGCACGTTGCTCCACTGATCCAAAATCTAGTTACAATGGTCTCGACTCTAGTTTAAACGGGACTAGCAACTAGTTCCTACAACTAGCAGGACATAAACTGCCAGCAGATGGCAGGAAAACCACCTTTCTTTAGCCTCTGATAAACAGGTTTCCTGGAAACTCTTGTTCCCGAGAAGGCTGCAAGCTGGTTAGACAGCTGCCTGGCAGGTAGGGTCCTCTGACTTCTTGGAGTTAATTGCAAATATCAGTCCTGCTGAGTGGTTGTAATCCTTGGGTTAACTTGTACATGTCAGTGTGTAACATCTCCAGTCTTGGAAAAGTCTCCAAAGTCTTGAAATCAGCTGTTGGCATTTCCAAAATGTGAACTGAATGCAAAATCTAATGATCATATGGCAGTTTGGTCTCCAACACATGAAAAAATTGGACATCAGGATTCTCTCCAGGCCCTGATTTTGGTGACTGCCCAGCTGAATACACGAGAAACTGCACACTACTGCATAATACTTTGTGTTTCTAAATTTTGTCTGCCCAGCTATTTTATCTTTCCACCCACCAGATAAAATTTTCTGAGAACACTGGGTATGTTGTATAAACAAAGAAAAATGAGAAGCAAACACTTTCTTTGGTTTATTATACATCTGGTTTAACCAATTCACATTTAAAAATGTATTATACATTATTTTATTACAAAATTAGTATATTATTAGGCCTTGGGAGATGTGAAATACCGGATACGTATTATCAAGGTAAAAGCCATCGAAATAAGACTATACTATACCTTGAGTGTCAAGTGCAATCTTTTGTGATAAGCTTTTCTTCCTATACAGGCAATTCCACACAATAGTTCCTTCTCTTTTTTTTTTAAGCAATAGAAAATAGAAATGTGAAGTTGTAAACCACAGCTCTAGAATTCTTATTATACCGTATGATCATTAAATGGGCACTTAATTATTAGATTTTTAGCATGCCAGCATCATTATTTGTGCTGATCAATTTTATTTTTTTATTTTATTTTTATTTATTTTATTTAAATTGAGGATTACAGGAAATCCAGCTGGGGCCTGTATGGTCAAAGACCGATGAATTGGGTCCCTGGAAGAAAAGCAAGGAGACAAAGAAAAAAAAAAAAAACGAGGCAAAGCTAAGAAATTACAAGATAGGAATAAAAGATATATAAACTAACATTAATAAGTTAAGAGTTATGAAGAAATTTTTTGACAATAAGTTTAAACTTGGTAATGGATATACTCCTAATTTGAAAGTTACGTCTGGCTAAAGGAATAGTAATAAGATTTTTAAAGCTAATAGAGCGGGTGTGATGCTTGATATGATTTGCAAAAAGGGATGGGAAAGATATTACTAAGAGGAGTGGCTCTTCAAAAATCGAATTTTGGGTCAAAATTTGACAATTATACAGGGCGTTTCATAATTGGTGTCCCGTCTTTAGGTCCAAATAACGACTCAAGGGGAACAGATTGGGGGGAAATGAATATTGATTATTTGATTTTAATGTCCCCTAATTCAGAATAAAAACATTTCATGTCCCTGGGGGTGAAGGGTTAAATTTTGAAAATTTTAATTTTGTAGGGGTAGGGGTTAGACCCCATGTGTTATTTAGAAAGTTGTAGAGCATCATGTAAAATGTGGGTTTAGCAAAAAACCCGGTGAAGAAATCTCATCCCCTGCCCTTTATCGAGTGGGTAAAGTGAAAGGTATGGCTAGCTAATGTAGACAAAAACAGAAAAACTTATTAGAACTTTATTACTTATTAGAAAACAGTACATTTGAAAATGAATGAGAATGAGTCGTTACCCTGAAAAGCTAATGGTCTTGACCCCAATCGTATGCAAATTTGCTCACACGAGCAGTCGAAGAATGAGTGGCATCTCAGGGAATATCCTTTGTCTTCAGTTGTCAATGCTCCTTGTACAGTAGACAGAACGATCTTCAGTCTTCCATTTTATCAATTTTTTTTTTAGTTCTGCTGTGTGTGGAAGATAGATTGCTCGCGTTGCTGTTTTTATTCACAACATTTACCAGTTTCATCAATTACTAATGTGACCTGTACTTACTGTCTACTGTACAGTATGGACAATACATACACTTCTGAGCACTACACCGAGTTACTGATAATGTACAGCGAATGTGGTCGAAATGCTACTGCAACTGCCCGCGAGTTTAACCGCAGCTTTCCTCAGGTGCCTAGAGTTAATAAAAACACCGTTCTGCGCCTAATAAAACGTGCAAGTACCACTGGAAGGTTAGTAAGTAGTGCAAAATACCAATCTCCACCTCGCTACGTAACTGCTGATGTCGAGATAGACGTATTAACCTATGTAGCCGCTAATCCGAATGGAAGTTTCCGAACTGCAAGCTTGGACTGCTATCTACCAATGCTAACAATTTATCGAATTCTTCGCAAGCACCATTTCCATCCATACAGATACTTCCTTCTGCAAGCTCAGCACCCAGGTGATGCAGAAAAGCGGGTCGACTTCGCAAATGCCATGCTTCTGAAGATAGATGAGGATCCCGATTTCTTAAAACATGTATTGTGCACCGACAAAGCAATGTTCACTCTTGACGGAGTTGTCAACCGTCAGAATGTCCACCACTGGTTGGACGTAAATCCACATTTAGTGCGACCTCATCACCACCAAGTACATTGGTCGGTAAATGTATGGTGCGGAATACATGGTTCATACAAGATTCGGTCAAAAAAAATTAAGTACTTTTTAAGGAGTTTTTAAGTACATTTACCACAATGTTTAAGGACTTTTGTCAAAAAAATTTCAGAGCTTTTTAAGAACTAGTTCGTGATTCTTGATACTTTATTAACTTACAAACTGAACTTACATATTTTCTCATTTAAATAATCAAACATTAAATGTCATCAACCATTTTTTCTTCTTCTCAATATCTTTTTCTATTTGATCTACATCTGCAGCCTTTTCTCTTGCACTTTTTCTGTATTCATTTGACTGGATAAACAAAGCAATATCTCTGAGATTCAGCCTTTTCAGCAAGAGTATCTGCTGTTGATTCCAAGTCTTTTATATCTTTTTGTAAGCAAGTTTTTTTTTACTTTTCATGAAGTCTATCTCCTCCACAGCAGCTTCTCTCTTTTCTGTGTAGAATTGTTGTGGTACATCTTCCGCTGTTCTTCAAGGTAAGATTCATATTTCATCCTTGCAGCTGATGCTGCTCTACGCATCTCTTTAGTGATTGGGACACTTAAGATATCACCATGAGACTGTATAAAATCATAAAGACGACGCTGAGAGACATACGAGATATCTTTCATATTCTCCACTTCTGTTTATTAACAGAGAAGCCCCTTTCTACAGTGGCCTGTCCATGAGAAAAAATCATCATCATTTTCATCACTTTCCAAATATTTTTGAAATTGTTGTTGTTTGCTATATGTTGAAACAAAAAGTCATCAAGCCGCGTGGTCTTCGGATCAAACTTGGAAAACTCTGATGGTGATTTCTTTACAACTGTATCAATAAATTTTTTATATTCTAATAAATGGGCATCACAATTTTTTTCATCTATTTTGCCTATCTGTGTGAGGTAAATAAGAAGCAGTTTCATTCTACTGTAAGCTTTATCTTCCTCTTGAATCATATATCTTGGATCTAAGCATGCGGCATTCCTAACAACAGCATACTTTACAGGGCATATTTCCATGAGGCTTTTAACCATCGTCAATATGAAAACTTGATATTTGTGTTTGAAGTCTAACACACATCTGTAAACTGATTTTTGGACACACCTTCTTTTATCATTTTGTCTGCCTCAAAACCTGCACTAACTTTTGAAATGGCAGAGATTCCTTTTTTATCTGCAAAATTGTATTTGCTGAGCTTCTCGATCGTTGTTATGTTATTTAAAGCTTCGGGTCTTAAAATACAATATACTTGGAGACACTGTTTTACAAGTTGAAATATATCTTCTCCTAAAAAGGGCAATAGAGGCTTGTCTGACTGATACATTTCAAGAAACAGTTGCAAAGTATTTGCAACAGATAAAAAGAATTTTAACTTAATGACAAACATGCTATCTTTTGTAACGTCAGCAACTATCTGAAATGACTTACTGTTGATATTAGTGTATTTAGCAAGTTCTACTTTTTTAACAATCTTTTATATTTTCCCATAATAAAATTGCCTTTTCTACTGCAGGACCATTTTCAAGCCATCTATAATTACAGAATTTATTTGGAAGCTGCTTCACAACCGAGTTCTTCAAGAAATCTTCTCGTCTGGCTGGAGAATCCTTAAATACAAGGCAACTAAAACATCTGCAACTCCCCAATCTGTTGCTGAAGCACCTTTCCGAAAAGCATTATTCATAATGTGGAGGCCACAACTGCCAACACATGCACATATTGTGTTGTATTCTTTTTCCAAGCATTTTTGCAATAAATCATAAAAACACCAATTAACATTAGGCCCATCCATTGAGATTTGCAAAAGCTTTGTTAATTTTAACTTTTTAACTGCTTCACAGAATACATCCATGAGATCAGAAGCTTTTGCATGGCCTAAAAAGACAGATGTGAAATATGAAGTACGAACTTTATGGTTATCATCATCCCAATACCTAACATGGATGTCTAATTGTTTTTTTTGGTTTGATTTGTTTAAGGGGAGCGTGTAGTGAGAAATTCGATTTTTGGGTCAAAAATTGCAAAAAAATGAAAATATCTTATACTCACCATTGATGCTTGTTCTATTGATCTGTGTAATTCTTTTTTCTAAATTCGGTCATTATGATATATAAAAAAATAGTTTTGGACCCCCTCTCCCTTAGTCCGACTTGAATCTTTGAAAACGTTGACAAGCATTTTCTCGATTATCATTTTTGCAGCAGATAAAAATCTTTCGGTGCACTTTTCTCGGCTTCTACTGGATGGATTTTCAAAATCTAGGGCATTTTGGAAAGGTGGGGAGGTCAAAAAGTTAAGTAGGGGGTTGATTTTGTTTATATTTTATTGTATCAAAAGTTTCAATAGTGTAAGACCACTATACCACCTCTTGCTGAGGTACCCTTTTAGAACAGGCACCCTAAAATATATTTCAGACTAAGTAAAAATCAAATGGAAGCTTATTTTTATTGTAAGAAAGCTGCTCTTTCCAATGGTACAATCCATATCATTATATCTTTAACAGTGTAGTCAATATCTGTACCATAAGTAAACATTTAAAATTTTCACAAAAAATCGCGTAACTCTACAACGAATGTACTTAGAGAGATGTTCTTAGCATCATTCTACATTACTAATACCCTTCTTTCATCATACCAAATTTCATTAAAATCCATTAATAAATAAAAAATCTGTTTTTTTCACTACACGCTCCCCTTAATGATTCATCAAATAAGATTGTGAGGAAATCCACATTGTCTAGATGCTTTAAGAGCAACTTGTTTATATGTGGTGCTAGTCCAAAGTTAATAAGATACGAGCATTTCCTTTCCCCTAAAGAGAATTGTTGTGCAATTATACTGTCAGGAAACATTTTTTTAAATAAATTTCCATTTCCCTGGCAGGAGTTATATGAGCAATGACTTTCAACACATTTCAAACACCACATTATTTCGGCATCCAAAGTCTCCTTCTTGGTAAAGCTGTCCACTATTGTATTTGACGTAGTTGCACAGCCTGTAGATGTACCCTCCATAGGCATCCCATATACAGATTCAGTAACAGCTGGATTTCTCTTGCAAAAAAACGAAATGCCACCTCCTGTTGATTTCTGACTTGCAATTAAGGCCGTATGCTTTACTCCTTAAAAGAAGAAATAGTATAGGGTTTTCCTTTAATATGTGAATACCGGAATGGATCCTTAATATTCTACTATAATCGATCTTTATTTAGGTATATAAAAGGAAAGTTTATACTTTAGGAATACCAAGTGAGCCTGTTTTTTTATAACTTTTGTAAAAGAGTTTTTATGTTAAGATTTCTGAATTTAGGATAGAAAAACAGGGAAACCAAAGATATCTACCAAATAGGGATACCGACATTTCGTTACAAGACAATTCGCGACAAACACAGCTCGATCCAAAGAATTTGCGAGACTCGCAGCTTAAAATTAAAAGAATGTACCACAAATTTAATCATAAATTTATGCAGTAAACCTTGCATATTTTAATATAAAAAATGCTAATGTAAGGTCATTTTATTCTATCATTAGTTATTTAAAAAGCGTCGCTCATGATTAAAACAGAAGAAATCCTAAAATCATGCATCTGTTTAGAATTCATTTATTAACCCTTCTACTGATTAAATTCATGATAAGATAGAATTACAGTCAAATCCCGTTATAACGAATACCATTGTAACGAAGTTTTCACTATAACGAAGTTTTTCTGTGGTCCCGGCAAAAATCCTATTAATTTAATACTATTATGATCCCGCTATAACGAAATCTTTATAACGAAGTTTTCACTGTAACGAAGCAAATTTTTGGTCCCCACAGCGTTTTAATTTCATTATAACGAAACTTTATTTCGAACTTGCATTTTGTCCTACACCAGAGAGAGGCCACTTGCCTTCTCTGTTATCGCCGTCGTGTTATCGCAGTCGTGATCACTGATCAACTGGAATAGTTTCCGCCTTCACCAAGAGAGGGCGCTGCGGTCGCTTTTGGTCTCCTCCAATGAGAATACTCGTCGCCCGTTGGTGCAGTATCGCAGTGATGGAGGATATAAAATGGCCGCTTTCGCTTCCGCTTTCAATTTCGAATCTCTACATCTCTACTCCATGGCAATCGACGACTGCTAAGACCAAACTGTAAGTACCCATTCTGCATCACCAACTGCCACTTCGGCCATATTTTTTTTAATAGCATTTGATAATTCTTAATTTTCTTTTTATAATTACACATGATATGTACAGTACTTAATATAAATCGGTATCTTTTTTTTTTTTTTTTTTTTTTTTTAAGAAGCGACGAAAGAGCGCCTTTCCCCAATGGAGGCAGTAGACATGATAGTAAAAATTACAAAGATTTGCACGGGAACAAAACGAAACCGACGAGCGTGTTTTTCAGAGTTTAGGTTTTTTATCCGATTTTATAAATACCGTTGCTGTTAAAAGCTGTTCTTTTCAGTCAAAAATAACCGATTATTTTAATAAAACATGTAATGATAAATAAAAATAATTATGAGACGATCTTAATCAGTTTAATTTAATCCTGTGGTACACAACAAATCATTTCGAAATCCTAACTGTACATTAAAAGGCTAATATTGATTGGCATTTGCCATAATTAAGGGTAAAACATTAAAAATATTTATATATTCGGTTTAAAATATGCTATTTTTCATTTATTCTCAAATTAATTTGCAATCTCGATGTAACGAAGTTTTCGCTATAACGAAGTTAACCGGTGATCCCTTGAACTTCGTTATAACGGGATTTGACTGTATCCACCTCTTTAAAAGCCTGTGGCGGCCATAATATTGATATGGCTGCCGACACTTTCGATGAAAGTTTGTCATTGTTTATCGATCTTGGAGCACTTAATCCCAAAATAAGAGTTAAAAATTCATAACTGTGTATTATGAAAAACTGCATATAATTATCAACAGATGACAATCCAGTAATAAAGCCAGGGAAAGTACGAAGTGAGGAGGGGGCTTCAAACGAAACAAGCGCGTTTTTACGTTTTCTTTCATTGCAACAATTAAATACATTAACCTAAACAGGTGTTTAATAGATAATTAATCCAAAATGGAACATCAGAAATTCTTTTGTAAAAAGCAGAAGAATTTTCCATTGTAAAAAGCAAATCGATATATCAAATCACAAAAACTAGATGGCGACTACCTTATCTTAACCGTCAGTAAACTATTGAAACAAAGACAGTGCTTTATTTATTTATTTATCTTTTGTTTTAAAAAGTCAAGAAACTGATTCAACAAATCAACACTAATTGCTGCATGAATAAATTAATGTACAATATGGAATTTTTTGCTAAATGAACCACTAAAATCTACTCTGTACACTAAAAACCGAAACCCCGACACCGATATCGAATCCAAAAATTTTAAACCGATTCATCACTTGTATGAATCTGGTAACCGGTGGCGTTTCTAAAGTATAATCGTCCCAAGTAAAAACTAAATACACCAGAAAAAAAAAAGTTCATACAACTTAGCTTTCATATGAACTTTTAAGGCCGATTCACCCATTCTTCCAATGTCGATTTCTTTGTTGCAAACATGGCACATGGCTTTGTGTTTGTTTTTTGCACATGCTAACCATGATTTGTAATCATCATTCATAATCCATAGTGGGTTAAAGACGCACAATCCCATGTTCAAAATAATACGTTAAAACTCACAAGACCCACGTGCTTGCTGGGCTATCCAGAATTTAAATGGCCATGTGCGCGTTCGTGTATGGTGGAGACACCAGGCGTTGTAAAACAGAAGCAAAGTGAAATGAGGATCGCAGAAAGCGATCGGAACAAAAATTCATTTATCTGCTGAACCCTAGCATTTCAATCAAAATTCCAATCCTAAAAATAAATAAAAGCTAAGCACTTTTTAAGGATAATTTGAAATCAAGGGCCCTTAATTATAAGGACTACTTAAAATTAAGTACTTTTTACGGACTTTTAAGGACCGTGCGAACCCTGGAATACTAGGCGACCGAATTATTGGACCTGTATTTATTAATGGTACCTTGAACACAGACCTATACTGTAACCTGTTACGGGAACACGTGTTAATAAAAATAATTTTCAAAGTCATTTCATATGTGATTGCTTCTGAATTATTCTATTTTTTTAATCAGTCGATAGTTTTTATTCGATAATTTTAGTCGATTATTCGATAAAAAAAATATTGGTTATTTAGTCGAATTTTTCAAACTAACGAATCACGTGCTTTCAAACTAACAGGAAATCTGATTCGCGAAGTCTGAATCACATGCTTTCAAACTAACGGGAAATCTGATTAGTTCAGCTATTCAAATCTGAAATCCTTTCACATGGCGCTCAAATCTTTATTTAAACAAGTGCAATATTGGCATCGTTTCAAAATCAATTTTCTCATCGCTAATTTTATTAGTCAGGAATTTTATTCAATGTCAGCTTCAAGCAAAAGGAAACTAAAGGATCTTTCATTAGATCTTAAGTTACAAATCCTGAATGCAGCGGAAAAACCAAATGCTATAAAAGGGTAGGTTGCTAAAGACTTTGACATTCCACCGTCAGCATTATCAACGATACTTAAAAACTCGGAAAGATAAGACAACAGGCTGAATCGAGTGCGAAAAGAAGAAAACGAATGCGAAAAGCAGCACACGAAGACATGGAAACGGTACTTTTAACATGGTTTAAACAAGCAAGTTAACGTTTTTTCTATTCCGGTATACATGTAGTACAATACAGTGCTGTAGAAATTACTGTAAGCTTTTTTTCTATAATGTACTGTACGCTGTATTTGTTTTAGGCTCGACAAAAGAATATTTCCATTAGCGGCGATATTCTAAAAGAAAAAGCTAACCAGTTTGCAAACCAGCTGAACATTGAAAATTTCGCGTGCTCTAGTGACGAAAGAACGCTGACGAAACCGCCCTGTTTTATAATCTTCTGCCCGAGAAATCTTATTTAAATTCAATCTGCTCCATCAAATCAGAGAATGTTAGAATTGATGGAAGAAATTAAATCTTATATATTGTACATTCAGGATGTTCCTGAAGACTTATTTACATTATATTGTAAAGTCAATAGTGATTTAGAAAAAAAAAATTGTTTTAGCACGAAAACAAACTGTTATTACAGATTTTTTTAGGAGAGATGAATAAAAATTATTTCTAACTTAAAGTACTCTATTTCCGTGCTTATTTCATAACACTTTTAGTATTGTTGGTTTAAACGAAATACGAATAATACGAAAAAATTTCTTGGTCCCCACGATTTCATATTAACGAGAATTGACTGTATATAGTAAAAGCAGTTTATTTACAGTAAATATACACGACTTATGACTTGTTTCTATTGTTCCTGGATAATACGAAAAAATTTGTTGGCCCCCAACGAGTTCGTATTATCAGAGTTATACTGTATATTTCGAGATGAGTTCAAAATGTAAGTGATTGGAAGTGTACATAACTATACCATCTCCCCTTTTATTGGAACAGTGGATCGCTAGGGAAGAGTAATTACTGAGTGGTGAAGTATCATATGATGATTTGGTCCATGATTCCGTAATAGATATTATATGCTGAAAATGGCCAAGAGTAGAGAGGGAAGAGAACAGTAAAGAGTGATTAGCTGGAAGACTATGGATGTTTAAGCTTAGAAGGAATAGAAAAGGTGGGAAAGAGGAGGAAAAGTGAGTATTAAATTTAGAATGAAATTCTGAGATAGTGAAAGATGTTGTATGGACATCATGAAAATGGAGACAAAAGTTTGAGTAGGAGGTAGGTTATATGAGGTAAGCAGAGGAATATGGAGAGAAAGAAAAAATTATTCTGGAGCGAGATTTAGTATTCTCATTAGTCCCAAAATAGCATGTAAAAATGTGCTTTTTTTTTTTTTTTTTTTTTTTTTAAAGAAAAAAAAATACTAATTAAACTACAATTATGAAGCTGTGCATTCAAATGGTTAAATTTCATGTCAATTATCATTCGAAATTTCCCAGTAAGAAAACAACTGGAAAATCTGTCTGAGTAATTTTTACTTTTGGAACTGTTCAAATCATAGAATCCACTGTTTTTGAATTTATGGTCTGCTTGCAATTCCATCAAGGCACATCATTCAACTTCACAATTAAAGTTTTTAAAAGTCATTTACCTTTGTCCAACGACACAGTTTCACACCTGAATGTGTCCCAATCAGTTTATAGCCTTGCTTTGTCAACTCTTCTCGCAATCGTGGAGTAATCATTTCTTGAGGTTTAGTAGTTGCTTTATGCACGACCTTTACAGAAGGGGAAAAAATTTTATGCAATATTAACGTGTTTGTCTGACTTTAGCAACAGACAAATTCCAAAGGTGAATAATAAAAGAAAGAGTAAGTAAGAAAGGAGGCAGAATTCTCTACACTCATATACTAAAATGGACACATTATAATGCTAAACTCACACAAAATATAAAAAACTATTCTTGAACATTGTTATCTCATTATTGATCTAAGGAGTTTAAATGATTAATTTTAAATTTAAATGTGGTCAGTCTCCTTTTAATGGGGAAAATCGTAAAATTAATAAAAACAAAAAAACTACATCCTTTGAGCTTTCTTCCATCTCACAAGTTTCTTCATCGTTTTTCACGATTGGTGACTATTTTTTTGTTTTTATTAATTTTACAATTTTCCCCATTAAAAGGAGACTGGCCACATTTAAAATTAAAATTGTTATCTCATTATCAACATTATTTAAATTGCAATTACATAAATAAAAGTGGAAAATGAAAGAAAGAAAACACCATGACCTGGAATCTAAAAATGAACTGCAAGCAACTGACTCATCACCATTTATGAGTAGTTTCTCTAGTTTTATATCATAACTTTATGATCATGTCAATTACCATTAGACTTTCCAGGTTTAAAAAAGCCTGGAAAATATGGTTGAGTAATTTTTACTTTTGGAATTGCTCAAATCAGTGAATTCATAGTTTTTGAATTCATGGTCTGCTTGCAATTCCTACAAGGAAATTAAATATGGTTTAAAAAAGCATTTTTTCGATAGGATACTGTACAATAGAAAAATAACCACGTACAGTAGAATCTCGATTTTATGAATCTTGAGCTACTAGTAACATTTATTCGTTAAATCCGAAAATCGTAATAATAATAATACATGTAATAATAATTTATAATAATTATAACAACAGGGTAAAACCCTCCGGATTAGCCAGAGGGAAACGCCCCGTGTTGTCCCGAACAGGCCGAAGCCCAAAATAGGGTTAATGAACGAGACATATAAATATAATTGGAAAAAAAAACCAAAAAAAACTAAGGAAACAAATATAAATGCAGACCCTCTGCTAAGGAAAGGTCTATGTCGTTAAAATGTTCTAGGTGATTTTTAACTAATTTAAAAACAGGATTAACTGAGGTAGGGACGATTTCCAAATAGTAATGGGATTTAGAATGAACCCCCTACGTGTCCTTTGAAAACTATTAAAATTAAACTCTGGGTAAAGAGACGACACCAAAATTTTATGAAAAACACCAACCAAAAGATTAAAAAAAACCCGACATGAATAATACAAAAGACATTAAGGTCTGACAAACAGTCAAAACCTACTATGTGTTTATGTTTCCTTATAAATGAGTCAAGGCTAGCGCATTTGCACTGAATCTTGTTGAGAATTCGGAAATTATCCCCAAACCAGACCCAGATACAAATAAATGATCTTTGGGACAACAAAAGCCTGGAATAAAATATAGAGAGTCCTTGAGCTGAAAATAAAAGCCCGATGCCCTTTTAATCAGTCCAAGTGGCGAGAAATACCTAAATACAAGGAGTTCATGTGCTCACTGAAGGAAAGGTTATGAGACAATATGACTCCAAGATCTTTAACTGACTTAGCTCTAGTGAGTAGATTATTCTGAAGGTGATAATCAAATTTAAAAGGGACGGTAGACTAGTTAAACGAAACAAGAGACTTATCGGGATTCAATATCAAGCAGTTAGAACATCTCCACTGATGCACAGATGACAAGGCAGACTGGAGCCTAATACAATCATCCACCCGTTAACATCAAGAAATAGCTTAACATTGTCAGCATAAAGAAGAATTCTAACTTTAAGATCCTTTAGAACAGAAGGCAGATCCACGACAAAGATGTTAAACAACAATGGACCGAGGGGAGAACCTTGAGGTACACCACTTTTTATGGGAAATGCCTTATCAAAGTGCCTAGGATGATGTAAATTAATACATCCACTCAACATGGAACGAAATCAGTTGAGAGGCGTATCCGATAACTCCTATGAATTTTAATTTTTCAATCAACAAGGGGATATTGACTTTTAATAATAATAATAATAATAATTAAAAATAAAAAAAAAAACCCAAGTAAATATACACTGCAAGAGTTTTAATGGGCAATCTTTTTAATACACATAGGCTTATACATTAGTTATTTGACTTTTGAAAATATTTTAGAATTGTCATCTGATGCAAATTTAAACTTATATTATAAACAGTTTGAAAATTCAAAATAAAACTCAGAAATATTGTCAGGTACATTTTCAGTTGCATATACATGTATTTTAGCATTTCTAATTCACGATATCCCACTTTTCAAGTCCTTCAAATTCATTATATTCATAAGCTTTAGCTTGGGCTGCAAGTTGGTCATGTTCAGTTTCACTTTCATTTGTATTCCTTAAAATGAAACCTGCTTTTTTGAAACAATTAGCAATTATTTCTGTGGCCAAATTCTTCCAAACTGCACATGTTGATTATGGCATCCAAAAGATTAAATTTGGATGCAGTTTTGCCATCTTAAGTGAAGAAGTATTTACTTCCAACTACAACTTCTACCTTTGTAAAATCCGAATTTCGTCGTAAAAACGCTTCGTAAAATATAAAGTTTATTCTATGGAAATTGAAAGGAGGGATTTGAGATTTTAGAATTAATTTGTAAAATCCGACTTTGTAAAAACGAGGTTCTACTGTATAGTGTAAAATCAAATTTCAAAAATAGATTATTAATGCAGCCATAAACTTAAAAACAGCATTGTATGAAAGGTGTTCACAAATTAGAATTTAAATGGCATGTCAACCAATTAGAGGCTACGTAATGCACTTAGAGGCACTTTCTTATACTGAGGTTGCACCTGAATGACTTTCATTGTTCAAGGCTTCAGACACATGGTGTGTGATTCTCAATATCTTTGCTAGATACGAACATTTTTCATTGATGGAGTTCAGTCACTATGAAATTTGATTTGTCATTAACAAACAATAAAACCTATGATACCAAATTAAAATTGTTTTTATTTACATAATGCAACACAGTACACAGATATAATAAAGCATATTTAGAAGATATAATTGGTTTCTTTATATTGTACACTACGATTATAAAAAGAGGAAAATTTATTGCAGGAATTCCTTTATTTCCCTGAACACTCTGGTTATAATCATGCTGTGAAATTCATATAGTATTCTAAAAAAAAAACAATACCCCATAACCACTTTGATTTTGATCCTAGTTATTAAGAATTAGGTTAGAATGTGACTCTACTATCTTTACTATTAAATTAACAGCATTTTAATGATAATTATGCTGAATTTTATAAAGATATTGATGAAAATAGGAAAGAAAATGCAAAGGATTTTACTCATATATAGCTGCATGGTTGATTACATAATTAAGTTCATCAGTTTATCTTCTTTTAATTCAGGATAATAGTTGGGTGATATATACGGTATTAAAACAGATTCAGCACCTTCATGCTTTACAGTAACACATCAGTATAAACACAGAAAATTATCTGTATGATTAAAAACAAAGTAGCGTTATTATTAATTTTCAACCAACAGTAGTTTCTGTCTACAAAGTTCAAGTGCAGGATATCTCTAGGATCAAGAGTGGCCACTGGTTACCTGTATTTAGTTTTATGACCATACAAAGATAGCTAAAAACAATAGCACATTACTTACTGGCTTGTTCGTTTTAACTAGTTTGAGAGTCATTCCTAAATCTTCAACATCAGTTATATCAGTAGGAGAGTTGCTACAGTTTTTGTCCTCCCCTTCTTCATCACTACTTGTTTCATACATTAACTGCAATGACAGTAACAAAGTAATGAATTTTTTTTTTCCAATGGCTATTTCAATTCATTTGAAATATGTTAAGATAATAATACTTTTTCTTTGTACTTCATTTTGAGACAATTCAAGTTTTTCATTTGCTTGCCGTTTGCAAAGGCAAGAATTTGATTCAATGAGCTTTGACTTCATAACAGACAACAGTTTCTCACACCAAATTTCAAAGTAGTTTTCTAATCCTATAAAATTCAAAATTTATTTATAAAAAAAAAGAAATTTCTAAATTTGGCAAGAAACTGATCAAATTCTGCAGAGTTCTCTTCAGACTAGCTGGATGCAGCAAAGCAACCTGCTTTATGTTTTTATAAAGAAATAACATCAAATATTAAATCACTCGCAATACTTGTATATCTAACTTCCCTTTATTTAACTGGGCAGTTAATAAAAGCAATCTAGCACAAGACCCATTTTAAAGGTTCTGAAGAGAGCACTGCTCTGAATCTAAAGATCTTTTCAAACCTTTCTCTGAAGAGCTATGGACATTCTCATCTCCATACACTGGTTCACATAAACATACTGCCTGTAATTTCTGCAAATGGTTGTGGAGATTCTTGGCAGGCTGTTGAATTTAAAGAAACAATTTTGCTATATGAATAAAACTAAATAAATAAAATAAAATAAAAAAATTAATCTGTTATTTGATCTAAGTTGAAGTCGTTTAGGTTCAATATGCATCAGTAGATATTTTATTTGTTAGAAATTTACTACTTTCTAAATAAAATCTCTACAGTTATATTTCGAATTCAAATGTCTTATTTAAATTTAAACTGCCTCAGATGGACATAATTATTTAAATATTTATTGATAATAATTAATGAAAAAATAAGAAACTGGAGTATGGAATTCCTTGTACAAGGTTTGGATAAATAATATGAACACCTATGAAACGAGACAAAATATTTATTAAAAAGGTGATGGCCCTCCTTTTGCATTAATTACAGCTTGTATCCGACATTAGTTGGACAAATACAAGTCTTGCTAATTCAGGAAACCACACTGACTGTAATACAGCATGACGGTAATGATAAAAAGAAAAAACAAAACAGAAACGTAACTGCTGCGCAGCTTAGCCTCCAAGATCCCTCACAAAGGTTCAATGATATTAAGATCCGAGGACTGAGGAGGCCAGTCGAAGTGTTATAGTTCATCAGCGTGTTCATTAAACCAGTCTCGGACAATTCGAGCAGTGTGAATGGGAGCATTCTCCTCTTGGAACACAGGTCGTTCATCAGGGAATTGCTTGTAGCATCGATTATGTAATCCTGTACTTAACATACCCAAGCAGGACAACAAGTGGGCTGAGACAACACCTCCTAGAAAGAAAGCCAAACAACTGAAACGCCATACATTGTTACATCATCATAAGTCGACCAAATTTAAGGCTTCTTATTGGTAGAAATACAGTTAACAATGGTCGAAACATGATGATGTAACAATGTATGACGTTTCAGTTGTTTGGCTTTCTTTCTAGGTGTTGGCTGAGACCACGGTAAGACATCGAGTTGTTAATATTGAGTTTCAGCACAGAACAAGAGAGCAATACAGACACCTATACAAAAAAATCGTGCATCCGGTAGACCGTAGCGATATCAGCAGCTTGGAGCGAAACACATTAATTTTCCATAATGCAACACAGTCCTTAATGCAGAATTAATTTCCTTTTATTTTTAATTTTCTAGCATTATTATTGCTGTACCATTTCACAGGAACTCGTCTTTTTCATGGAATTCCAAAAAACAATTAACTTTTCCATGATATTGATTCCTCCCACCAACAAACGAATGATCTCATTCTTATCAAACAATAAATAAAGGAGAAAATGTGAGTTTGTCACACGCAATAATTTGAACGTGCAAGCTTTGCAACAATATCAATTGAATTTGAAACTAATTACCGTGCAAACTGCGTGCGGATAAAATCTTGCTAACCAATGAAAAACAGAAATGGAATGTTAAGTGAAGTCTCTTGTTCTCCGGTAAAATACGAAAAACTTTCATTTCAGTTTTATTTAGTTGATTCCAGTGTACCTGATGTCGTTGTAATGCGTATTCGGAAAAAGTCATCGAGTGTTGCCTCTGTTCATATGCCTTGCTCCGTGGTTTCAGTGCCCCTCCTAGCTTTGTAAAAGGGGCACTTGACGCTTTCAGGGCACTAGGATTAGTGGGTCTAGTTTGCACGTGAGTCGTGTGCAGGCACCAGCTGTGGTGAGGCTGGATATGTATGGGTGATGGTCGCCAAGTGGATGCTCCCAGTGTTGATAGTAAAATGCCTTTCCCGCTTGTAGCATGTGACTAGTGATGCGGTTAGCCCGAGGTGAAGTGTAACTTTCTGTATTTAGATGTACCTTGATAGTTATTTAAGTATGAAGCATAAATAGGCGTATATCAATTAAAATATCAATCAGCTCTTGTGTGGTAATAGAGCTGGAGCTCAAGCTTAAGGATATTTGTAAAATTATTGATTATTAAATGTGTATGATATTTGTACAGCCTAGTTTCTAGTCAATTCTTCCAATAACACTAGTCAACAAATTTAAACTTTTTTTCGGTTTCCTTTACAAAAACGCCACCATACATATTGTTTTGCAATGTACTTAATTCGAAAATGATAAGAAGCCTTGGTTGGTTCTAGTTTTTGAGATATTCACAGAAATGTGTTTGCATACCACTGTAATATAACATTACCGAATAGGTAAATTAACTTCCCTGCCGACTACTTAGGCTTCGATTTGCATTTATACTGTTCTTGCAATACATTGCTGGTGATTGTCCAGCAGTAATCCACTAACATAGATGGGTTCCAGTGGCGGCTCGTAGCTAAAATTTCTGGGGGTGCTGAGTCAGAAAATTTTATTTTTTTCACGAACTAGAGAATAGCTAGTGACATTAAGCTTAAGGATCATGTAATATACATGTATAAGAATAGTATTAAGGAAAAAAAAAAGACACTACATTGAATTTTATCGATATCGAAAGTGAAACTGGGGGTGCTGCAGTGCCTATGGGCGAGCCGCCACTGATGGGTTCCATTGCTGAAATCTCCTGATGGAATACTCGTCGCTAACAGCACCCAAATTTTCCAGGAAAAAGCCCAGATGTGAGTGTAGAAAATGAAGCTTAAGAGATGTATGGCATGCCATTAGGAGTGTATCGACAAGTTCTTCAAAATTCTCAGCCTGTTGTTATCCAGAAAGTTCTCAGCAACATTTTTGAATGCGCTACATGCTTCTTTATCTGTCCCTTCCAATAAATTGCCGAAATGATCACTCTTGAAACACAAGGAAACATTTCTTGAAGACATTTGAAAGGCTCGCCAGTTATATCGAGCGCTTTGATGAAATTTTTCATTAAGTCCTAGCTTTTATGTGGAGAGGTGGTAACAGAATATTCTTTGGATCGACAAGTGGAAAATTTCACACGTTCTTCATTTCAGGCTCTAGGTCTGCCTTGGAGGCCCAACTTTCAGCGTGTAGTGCTTGCTACTCGCGCGACTATCCCATTCACACAAAGGAAGCAACAGTGCTTTGTGTAGCCCAGCTGCATTCCAAGCAGGAGTGCTATCACCTTTAAGTCGCCGCATATTTTCCATTTATACTCGGAGTATTGGATGCATTTTACGATCAATTCCATTGTTTCATATGATTCCTTCATGAAAGCAGCGTAGCAAAGTGGGACTGAACGGATTTCGTTGCCATTATGAAGCAGTACAGCTTTCAAGCAGAGTTTTGATGCATCGATGAACAGTCTCCATTGTTCCGGATTATGCTCAATTCCATGCAGACATTAAGCCATTAACGTTTTTGCAGAAACAAAGCCTAGATTCCATTTCGAAGTACTGAATGAGATGTTTATAACGATTGTGGTACACAGAAAACCTGACATTGGGATCAGGCAGCTTCCAGCCTTGAAGCTCTGCTTTAGATTTACAGTTTAGTTAAGGTCACATACGAGATCATCTAACTCCTCTTGTGTGATGAGATGATACGATTCGGTACTAGCAATAGTAAAGTCCTTGTCACACACATCCATGGGTTCCTCCATAGGTTCTGATGAAGCGCAAGCTTCTTTATCATCATCAATCTTCAGGGGGCTGTGGAACTGGGCCATGGGGAACTGGCCAAATAGCTGGGCCATCAACGATTTCCTCTTCTTCATGGTCATTCCTTGAAGTTTAGGTGTCATGCAAAAGTAGCAATCAGTTGAATGGTCTCTTGACTCACGCCACACCAAGGGGACCGCAAAAAAGCATTGAAGCACTCTTACCATTTAGCCACTAAAGCAAGTTCACCACACAAGTATTGCAGCAAATGTGTGAAGCCCAGGGTTTATCTTGATCGCCTATCTTGCAACCAAAATACAGTATGTAGGCCTTACAACATTGTTCGTCATTCTTAGTTTCTGCCAACAGAACATAACGTCTCCACATACATAGCAAAAACAGTCAGTGCTATTAATACATGTGTGTGGATCTTGCTGCTTTCAACAGACTGGCGGTTTCCTGACGCAAACTGCTGATGTAGACTCCAGAATGGAGCAGAAAGGATGATGCAATCGCTTGAGAAAACGTGTAAGGGATGATGAAATGACAAAAAATTATGATGCAATCTGTAACATTATGTTATATTGCATCATTTGTGTTTTAAAGTATGTAATGTCCACATATATGTAAATACTCTGAATGTAAATAAAACTTTAGAACCAATCGAGAATTTTTATTTACATTTTTGTAATCAGCATACTGGAATTAGTTAAAAAAAAAATTATTATTTAGGAAGCAAACTCACCGTTGACTAGTGTAATCAGTCTCGAACTCTAGTGATGGATGCCAGTGAGGGTCATTAACGATTCGCTGCCGCTAGGGGGGCATCCCTCACTAGGGTCCCGTCACATTTGGCACCTAAACAAAGACCGATAGTCTGGTAATTCTGCATTTTGGAGGGATTGACTCAACCGACTGGTTATTAAGTTTTTTGGGGGAAATTACTCCTACTTTTAAGAACCATAGCTGGGTATGGGGATGGTGATGCAGGACCACAGTTGGCAGGGCATACTGGCACTGTACCAACGTTCTCAGAGGATGGGTCGGGCATCAGCATCACAGGGTTCCTTGGCATAATAGACAGCATTGGCATGGTGGCCTCATGGACAAATGAGGTCAAATTGACCATCGCCAAGGCAGAACTGAAGGGTGCAGCAGCACGTAAAGCTGACGAGTATGAGCTCTTCGATGTCGAGGATTCGTGGTGCTGCATGCTTGGCTACTGCAAATCTTCGGAAAAATCAAGGTCGAGCGAGACTAGTCAAAGGAGTGCACGACATTGTGCAGCCCCAGAAGGAATCGATCACCGAGTTTGCTAGCAGTTTAGAACTGGCAATGCACCGATTCCTTCAGGTCTCGCCCGAATAGGGATCGAGCAGGGAGGCGATGCCGTTGCTCACCCATAAAAAGGTGATGGCAGTTTAGGCTCCAAAGACATACAAGGTACACGCTTCACCATGTGCTTTGGAGTTGGAAGAGATGGAGCGTCAGCACCGGGACGAGGACAGCAGTCACAATTTGTATTAATAGCGATAGTCATAGTCACAATACCCGTTCTTCCAAAGATATGGGTTCCCGCTTCACATTCAAATTATCAGAATAGATGTGTCTCCCATATTGGGATTAAATGCTGGGCCTATTTGCCTTCTGAAATTCGTTCCTTGATGCCTTATTCCTTGTTTCGAAGAGCTCTTCGAACTTTTTGTCTTTATAATATTTTTCCTTTAATAGTTTTAGTTTAATTCTATCTATTATCTTATTAACTGTATTTACTTTTGATTTGTTTTATTTGTTTTTCCTTAAACTATACATGCTTGTTACGAGATATTTGGAGTTCACTTGTCCTCCTTGTATTTGTTTTACCATAATCTTAATATTAGTTAACTTAGAACTACAACTCTCAGGAGCTCTATTTGCTCGTCCTGTTTTATTTTTATTTTTTGTTTTTATTTTTATTAGTTTTACTTGTTTTATTAGTCGGATTTGATTTAATTACGTTTGTTTTATTTAATTCGTTGTGATTATTTTGTCTTATCTCTCTTAAGTTTTAGATTGTTTGATTATTTAATTTATCGTACTTAGATTTGGTTTCCTTAGATTGTATATTTTATAATATGTTACAATTTATTTGTTATATACTAACCTATGTTTTTTTTCTAATTTTTATTGTTCTTTTTTTATAGTGCCCTCCTGGCCTAACTTGGTTTACACCATACGGGCCTTGTAGGGCACCATTGTAATCTATTCTAACCACAACGAAATAAATAAATAAATAAATAAATAAATAAATAAATAGTGGTCGTCACTTTGAACACTTGCTCTGAGTTATAAGTTGTTTATGGATAATAAATTGTTTGCATGCTCTGAAAATGAAAGGAGCTTATAAAAACATTCCTCACATATATTACATGTATTTACTCAAGATCTTGTGGTACCTTAAATGCATTTCTGACCATTGGTCTCAAAATACTCAGTTTACAGTTATCTACCATTACAATAAAAACAATGTGGATAATAACATTAATACCATAATAACACAGTTTTTCTTTGTATTATCGTATTTAAGTTCTCTGTAAAATTTTGGCCAACCTGTACAAGCTTTTATATAATTTGTGTGTGTTATTGATATTCCTCATAATCACATTAGATATATCCATCAATGGCTTGTTGCATTAACATTCTCTTTTCAATTAAATTTTTATTAAAAAAAAATAAATTAAATTAACAGCAAAAAAGGAGAAAAGAAAACATTACCAAGTTGAAATGCTCTTTAAATGAAGAATCTCCCAAACCAAATATACTATATTCCAGTTTATTAAGGAGGTTCTTTTGAACCCTAAAATCATTTGCAGTATCTTCAAGCCACTTAAAGAACCACTGCACATCATCTGGTGGAGAACCATCAATATAAGTAGAAACAATAAAAAGACAAATATTTCTGGACTTCGCCTGCCAAATCTGAAAAAAAAAATAAAATAAAGAAATGGTATGGTGTTATATTATTATATTTGTTTAAATTGAAATAAAGAAAAAGAAAAAATTTCTAAGTTACCTCTTCGGTCAATTCATCTTCTGGATCATATTCCTTTAAATTATGTACAGTTGAAAAAAGGTTTTCATTTTTGAGAATGCTATATAAAGTTTCTGCAAAATGCTATAAAACAATACTTTCAGCAAATAACCATTTTAATACATATTATAAAGATGAAAATGAAATTACCTTTGCGTTTCCTGATTGAGTACCATAAAATATTTTAATCAGCCGTTTGGCTTCACATGATCTGCTAAGTTGACTTGAATTACAATTCTTCAAATCTTTTTCTGAAGCATTTTTCTAAAATCATAACACACAAAGAGAAAATAATGTAAACATGTAGTCTGAGAGATAAAATTTTATTGGTCAAATATTAGACACCCTAAATCAAGCTCTACTAGATGTAGAATTCCCAAGATTACATACTGATAACTATAAATTCCAATAAACTCATTTTTTAAGGGAAATTTATATGTAAAGATCACAACTATAAAGAAAATATGCATTATCATCCTGAAAGTAACAACCATTACCAAAAAATTTCCACAATGTAGCAATCTCTCGATTGTCCAGGAAGTCCTTGTAGTTTCAGAGTTTAAATTACCTTCACCCATATGCAAAAGTCTCAAGTCATACGAGTAGGCCTCTAGAAACAACAGGAAACTATAGACGGCAGACCGATTGGATAAACAAATTGTTCTCGCCTTCGTTCGGCCTCGGCCGGCTACCTCTCAATACAGACACAGGATGTAGTCGCAGTATCGATATTACAAAGAAAGCAAAAAGGGGAAAACAAAGAATATTGGATACACCCCCTATTACAAGAACGTCGAAATAAAGGCATGTTCAAAATGTTTTCGCTCTTTTTCCTATTTCTAGGATAAACCTCTCCGTTTTGAAATTCATAGGGTTTTTAATAGGAGAAAAGTCTTTTGACAGGAGGCAAAGAGGAAGATGACAAGGCCCCCAAAAAAATGAGGAATCAAGTAAAATGCTATTTCGGGGCCTGGTTTATAATGCAAAATGTTCTTCTGGGGCCTATTTTCATAAATATTTGATCGTGATAAATTAAAGTGCGGAACTTGAGAAACGCAGAACTGTTAGGGCAAAGTAAAAAATGCAAACACCGAGCTGGGTTGGTGAAGCAATGATTATTGCTACGATTGTTAACGTATTGTTGACTATCACAGCAACAATCCTTTTCACGAACTAAACTCAGTGTTAGCATTTTTGACCTCGCCCTTTGTGAAGCCATGCAGTTTATTTCACAGATATAAACAAAAAACACGATCAGGAAAGGGTGGTTGCTCGCTTAGACGTCAATAGAAATAAGCTACCCCAGCGGCTGCGCAACTTCCCAGTCGCCAAATGCGTTGCTCTTGATTTTTTAGCCTCTGGCGAAACCAGGTGCGTAAACGATAACTGTTCTAAACATGTCTCGAGGCTGCCGGCAACCTGGTTGCCAGCAACCAGTCGCTAGTGCGTAGGAGGCCTTAAACATCCTAAAAAGGTAGGGGAGAGTTGTCCTCATCAGGACATTGCTTTATCTCGCCCAAATATAATCGCATTGTAATTTCATTTTAAGAGGGTGCCAGTTGTACTTGTTTGCCACCAAATCTGCATTTGGATCACAGGATTCGCATTTACTCTCAATTTATGCGCCACTGAATGAAAGATTGATTCGAATGATTCTACTTATCGCAAGATTTTGCTTATCAGTCTTAGTCAGAATGCCTTCAATTTGTTCTCAGTTTGGAACACTGATCATACTCAATTTAACAAATTGGAAATAAGGAGTTCTTAAGGACTTTTGAGAGATTTTTAAGGACCTTTATAAGAATTTTTAATTATACATCAATTAATTAAAATTAAATAATTTTTAATTTAATATTTTTTTTGCATTTATCCATGAAACTATTATTTTTTTAAATGCTGTTGCATATCAGATAAGTCTGAAGTTAATTCTTATAGTTCTTTTTTCAATTTTTTAATATCATCTCTCCAGTCTTTGCATTTAATAAAATGGTCGACACTTGTCAAAGCTGTTGTTTCTTCTATAAATTGAGCAACAGTTGTTAAAGTTAAAAAGATTACATTCTATTTTCTTTTCTTTTATCTGTATATAATTTAATATTTTAATTCTTCCACTTATCTGAGCTTTTTCTCTTTCCTTTTCTAAATATTCCGTGTACTTCTGTTGACCTGATGATACTGTTGATCAAAGCTCCTCAGTCATTTCAACATTTTCAATGCTACCACTATATCTTATGTGGCCACATTAAATATGGAAACTTTTCAAGTATGCTAAAAGAACCAAGTTGCAATTGTACAAAATTGCAATGGCTGCGTATAATAAAGCTGTTAGAAAAGCTAAGTGTAACTTGAAATTGGTAGAGACTTTACAATACAAAAAAGGGAGAACAGTTTTCCAACTAGTGTCTCCATTTATTCCCGGCTTTATTCATATCCTTATCAAGGATATACTTTATAAGGCTGGGAATAAATGGCGAAACTAGTTGGAAACTCTGTTCTCCCTTTACAATACAATAAAGTCTCTACCAATTTCATTTGATAGAAACAATACTAAGAACTCCCAATTTATTGATCTTGAGTGTAACTTGTTGAGGAAATTAGGTGAAGCAAGTCAAAAAAACAGCTGAAAGAGCTAGACTCAATAAAATTCTTAAGAGAGATAATCTATTAGTATTGATACTCTCCAAAAGACAAATAGTGAACACCCCAAAAATATCAAGGAGGTCCTAGAAACATTACTTGGAAGTCATTTCCCGGAGCAGCAATTGCTGTTCAGTCGCACACCAATTGGAAGGCTACCCACGAAATTATCACATCACAACCAATTTACGGGCAATTCACTCCTTTGAACCAAGCAGATCCCCTGGACCAGATGAGATCATGCCCGTGTTGCTGAGATGCATCGGAAATGATTTCATTCAAGATCAATTGAAAGAAAGAAAGGTCTCGCATTGCGCAGGGTTGGTTTTCCTGCGAGGAAGAAAAGCGACATCAGGGTTAGCAAATGCAAAAGGAAACATTACAGAGAGCATTATATAAAAAAAAATAATAATCATACAAAAGACATGGAATAAGAAATTAATTTTCTGGTTTACCTTTTGCAAAAAGAAATGAATATTTAAATCTTTTGCTCTGACTGAATGATTACTGCAGCCATACATTGCATAAACAGACATTGTTAGCTTTACTGTCCCGATCTTTGTTGGTGTCCTTGATGTCACTGCTTAGTAAAGGATGCATTTTGGGAAGAAGTTTGTGAGACCTTTCTTTTAGTGACCTTGATTTCATCTGTCCTGTGCAAATCTTTAAGGCCAATTTAGTCGGATGAGTCATCTTTTTTATCAAAACTTGGAAAAGGCTGCTGTGACCAGGCCAGGAACTTAAGTCCAATTAGTCTATTCTCTTCCCTACTCAAATGTATTAAATAATAGACAAGTAATAAAAAATAATAAATAAAAAGCTGACGTTTCAGATAGAGGCTATCCTTTGTCAAAGCAGGGAAGATAGTCCAAGAGAATATTTATTCTGAAGTGATGAAAAGAGTGCTAGAAGAAGACATATGGACAAGTGGGGGGCGCGGGGGGGGGAGGGGGGGGATGAAGAAAGTAGGTATTGAAGGGAACAAATGGGAAACCTGGAAATGAATTAGAAGACGTATGGGATAGGACAAGAAAGACGACAGTGAAAAATATGCAATAGGATAACACACACACAAAACCAAAATGACAAAAACTGAGAGAGATTAGAAATCTGCATGTAAGTGCAACTCGCCCACGGCACTCCCACAAGCAGGTCACTACAACCAAAGAGTACACGACTGGACAAAAGAATGAGATTAGTAAAAGAAAATTATGAAAGAATATAGAAAAAAACATTGAAAAAAGGAAAGATTTTAAAAGCTGAACATAAAGAATGTGGAAAAAACTGTTAAGATAGGCAGGAAGAGGGAAGAATTATAGAAAGGAATAGACAAGGGCCTAGACAAGCCTGCGACAAATTAGGGAATAGCTGGAATGGGAGAATATGGAAAAGTTAATGAAGGAATGGTGCCTTTGCTAAGGTTAATGTTATTTGGGGTTAGGGAATTGAATTTCCAAATAAGAAAATACTCGAATTGTTTTCTTTCTTTTTTGTTATGGAAGTTTGTGTTATTTATGATGACAAACTTAAGGAAGTGTATACTTGCAATTCATGAGTTCATAGAGTTGTATTTGGCAAAAGAAACTACTGCATTTCACAAAAATATACGACAGCAAAACGTATAAAACCTTACGATGTTTATTCATTGAGTAGTACAAGAAGAAGAGAAAGACCAAGTAACGCCACAGAGTGACAAAATCAGAAAATCAGCAAACTATGTAAAAATCCTTAAAATAATAGCCCCCCGCCTCGAAAGGCTTGACTTTCAAAACGTGGCAAAAAAGCAACAAAAACAAGTAAAGAACATTAACATTCATTGGGTAAGGGACAAATCTTAGAGAACGATCTTTTCAAAAATCCAATAGAAGTACGGATGATGGCTACACGAGGGATACCATCTCTGCCAGGATGAAGCTGGGTGATACGGCCGAGCTTCCAATGGATAGGTGATTGGAGATAGTCCTTGAAGAGCACAAGGGAGTCCAGCGTCAAGTTGGAATTGCAGTGATGAAAGAAGTAGTTGAGGACCAGCATGCAGAAGGCGAAGATGTTCTGAGGTGACTAACAGTCTAGCTAGTGGATGTTTCCCAGAGATGAGGAGAGGAAGTTTTTTATTAAACGAATAATCAGAATTAAGATATCTACCTCCAACCCGCAGCAGGCTGTCAGAGTCTAAAAACAAGGACAAATAGGGTAGCTTCGAACGTGATCGAGAATCATGGGATTGACAGATTTTAATCTCATCAGGGAAAGAGTGGTTTTGAGAAAGTCTAACAAGAGTCAGGAAGGCACGCTCAATTTCTGAAGGTGTAAGAGGACATACATTCGGGCATCCTTGGGACATAGACAATTGTTCTTGAAACGCAATATAAAGGCAACGACGCGATTTAGATGATCAAAATCAGAGAATCTTGAAAACGGAAATGAAGAACATGCAGCAATGGCAGATATTACATCTAACCTTTTACTTCAGGAAGATCAAGTGGTAAGGAAGGCGTTTGCAGAGTTGGCCATGAAAATTCTTCTAGAGAGAGCCATGGTGGACCATGAAGCAACAAGGCGGAATCAGTCAGCACAGTATGAGAGAACCCTCTTGAGAGGATGTCGGCAGGATTGTTGCCACTGGAGACATGATTCCACACAGAATTCTTGGACAGTGTCTGGATTTCAGATATATGATTGGCGACAAACGTGTGTAGACAATTCGGCATTCTGGGTCCAAGTGGAATGCACCGAGTGAGAACAACTTGCCAAAATGAGTTTACTCCAAGGAGGATGTCTATTTCTCCAGGGACATTGAAGTGAGGATCAGCCATCTTCAGTCCGTGAGGAATGTTTATGCTGGCAAGATCAATTGGTGGATTGGGAAGATGGCCAGTATTCTGAGGAACGACCAAACACTGAGACTTCAAGCAATAATTGGAGATTCGAGAATGCAAAAGAATTTCACAACGACAATGAACACTGGTGGTAGAATTTGTGATGCCCTGAACTTGGATGTTGACTGGAGTTTGAGGCAGCTTGAGCTTCCTACATAAAAAAGTTACGAACTACGAAGTGCTACCACAATCAAGTAGGACTCTTGCTTGATGAGTTTGACCTTGGTGATCAACAACACTCACAACAGCAGTGGAGAGAATAGTGCATTCTTCAGAAGAGGACAACGCCGAAAGAGTGACTGTACCATTTTCAACAACCGACTTCTCAGTGGTGGTTATGGGATCAAGATGTAGAAGAGTATGATGTCTAGCTTTGCACTTATTGCAGCTGTGTTTAGAGCTACAGTTCACAGCAAAGTGACCTTTAGAAAGGCAATTTATGCAGCATCTTAAATTCTTTACTTTAGCAAAACGTTCCTTGACCGGCATAGATTTGAAAATGGAACAAGAGTACAAGTTATGATATTTATGGCAGACCGGACAAGAGGACGACGTTGAGACGAAACTTCTTGGCGTGGTGGATCAATCATTTGTGGGTTTAGCATGTCTTTGTTCTAGAGTTTCCAACAAAGAGGCCTTGTTTTCTAGAAATTTAATGAGATCATCGAATGAAGTTGGATCAGAAGTAGCAGTCTTGTTTTCAAATTCCTTTACAGTGGTGTTATCTAATTTGGAGTTGATAAGATAGACGAGGAATGCATCCCTCTATGCTCTTTATTGATCAAAGAATCCAGAGATCAAAGATTTTTCTTAGCTGAGTCAATCAAGTGCGTAGTCTAGCAGAGGATTCTTTGGGAATGGGCTCTAGATCGAAGATGGGCCTCACTCCTTTAAATTGAATACGCAACGGCCGCCATCATCACACCTACGCCGACGCTTTTCTGCATAGCTTAGCAGAGTTCCAAAACATTGGAACTCGTTTAAATAAAATTAACATTCTAACATTAAATATTAAACATAACGTGGGTGCTAATTGCACCATTTATAATTTGTAAACAACTCCTCTAAATCTCCGTTGGCCATGTACTATGCGCTCGGAAGGCAAAGCAAAACATCACCGCTCAACACGAACGGTTTTAGAAGAGAACAAAAAAAAAAAAAAAATAATATACTACGAATTCCTCTTTAACAACAATACTCATAACAGAAAGCAGGATTGTTTGCTGGAGGTTAAACGAAGATTCTCAAACACCCAACAAACATCGCAACAAACGAAAAACAAAGAATCACACGCGACTGACTCTGCGTTGTCGGCAGGACGCTCGCAAAAGAGTGGCCGCGCTCCCATTAAACTAAACACAATCAACGCAGCACATTCACTCACATTTCTATAGCCAAACAAACTGACTAACACAACTCACCACAAAACAAACACATCCTAACCATATGAACAGAAAACAAAAAGGCAAACAAACCGCCCACAACGATGAAAACAAAACAAAAGAGCATCGCGCACATCGCTCGTGCATCCCCCCCTCCCAAACCAGTCGTTCGCTTTTTTCCCTTCCCGTTGGACATATGCAACCCAAAACTGACATCAAATGTCACAATGTTAAGAGGCATTCGAATTAAAAATACTAAATTTTTTATATATAAATACTAAATTTGCATATGTAACTTATACATCAAAATTATGCAAATTTTAACACTATCTCCATGCAACGAAATATCTATCTAAAAGAAAATAGGGTCAAAAAAGTTTATTGCGCCTTACGCGTTTCGGCATTGCGCCATCATCGGAGGCTATACATCTAAAAATGATGTATAGAAATATCTATATAGCGAAATGATTTTGCTGGTCCGTTGGGTTTCGCTATACGGAGGTTCTACTGTATAAAGACCACCTGAGCTTAATGGCCACATTTTCTTGGTCCCATGGGTGTTTGTTATAGTCAGGTTTTACTGTACACTGAAAGCAGTGTTGCCAAGTTAGGGGATTTTCCCCTAAATTAAGGGGGTAAAATATCTTTGCAGAGGCAAATATTTTTAGGGAGATATATTTTCTATTTAGGAGGTATATTTTCATTTAAAATTTTGGATGCAAGAAACAGCATAGGATAATAAAAAAGATGCACCGTACCATAGGGGATAATGTGAGCAAGTCAGACCACATGAGAAAGTGTGGTGTGACTATGATGCAGTTCATTAATCATTGGAACAGTGGAGTTAGCTAGTTGGAATTGTGGCACATGCAGCCTGGGGATGTGTATCTCATATTTGGGACATTTGGTTAGGTTAGGTTACGAACACACTCGTATGGAATGCATTTTAATTATGAATTTGAACTTGTGAAAAATTTAATGAAAAAAAAAAAAATGAAGCTGATGTAAGATGCAAGCATTTTCTTGTAGTTTTTTGCCAGGCACTGCAACAAAGATTACCATTAAATCTTTTTGTCCTAAACTCTTGAATCCATTAATAGTAACTAGCCAATCAAAACCTCCAATCAAAGACTTACCAGGGGCCCTCGAACATGTATGTCATAGATTTCTACCAAATTAAAATATGTTACTCATCTGAAGCTACTATAGATGCTTGCAAAATAAGAAAATACAAAATTTTTTTTCTTTCAAAATAAACTGTGAAAACGAAAAAATTTGAACACATAGCCGTACAAGGATTTCATTCAAAAGCAGTCTATGTGTATTAATGCACTTAATGGAACTTCTTTCTTCAACTACTCAGCAATATGCAGAATCCACTTCACATGAAATCAATTGATTGAGGCTGGATTCACACTACGACAGATTCCGCGAAGAAAGGCATCGACGACAAGGGATTGCAGTCAAGGAAGCATTAAATTCTGGCAGAAAATAGGATAAAATCCAACTCAAGACAGGGTGTATGCTGTTTTCCGCCGGATATTCACACTCCCTTGACCGCAAGACATTGCCATCATTGTCTTCCGTCGCAGATTCCGTCGAAGTGTGAATCCAGCCATAGACAGCAGACGACATTTGAATGGATTCTCAAGTTTCTAAACAAACAGTTTTTAAAAATAGACTATTACAATTAGCTAATTGCCTTCCTGTAAAAAATGCGTATAGTAATTAATAACCATTTCCTTAATTTATTATTTCATTTTATTAAATAATTCAGTAATCAAACATGGGGCTGGCTTCATGTATAAAATCGAGTAACACGTTGCATTGGTGAGGGGGTATGTATCGCGGTGCTTTATAATTTTAAATAAAAATTGTGTTCATGGATGCTTACCTCATCTTATAAATTATTTCGAGACGAATAATTGTACAGCAAAATAAAGGTTTTATACTTAATAACAATGCTCTAACTGCAATTCTTTGGCGACCACCACTAACGATTTTGCTTCCCCTCTTACCGCCGTGTTTGTTGAACTTTTTACTTCCAGGGCACTTTAAAAATTTAGAGGAAGTTAATACTGATGATAAATTACCGTATTTTTTCAAATATTGGCTGCATTCACTTTAGGGTGCAGTCGTAAATTTGACGGTGGAATGAAAAAAATAAGCGTTTATAGGCCGCGATTCACATTAGGCGGCAAAAAAACTTAGCCTAAAAAGATCGAAATACTTCGTTTTAGCATCCCATAGTATTTGGCAAAGTTGACCTTTAGTAACTGCGAGCACTGCAGAGAAGCACCCCTCAGAGACACCCAAATGAACAACTCATTCACAGCAACTGTTTCGTATCCGCCCTGCAGTGAAGCATCACTTAAAGAAGCCACTGTTGACCCATAATTTCGCAGCATTTTACTCTGAAATTATTAATTACTATTAGAAATTAATAAAATTTATTTTAATTCATAAATATATAACAATAATCTTTGTATAAGAATCTACAAAATTATTACTGATTTAAACATTTGATATATTAAAAAAATTACTAAACTGCAAAAAAATAAATGAGTGGGTCTTGTATCACAAATGAATTCTGTATATACACTCTCGCGATCTGTATATCTTAGGTAATACTAGGTCGCGATCTGTTTGATTGTGATTTGTTTGAAGTAGGATCCTGCAAAAACCCCACTGGTCAAAACTCCTAGAGTAATAGCACAAATGAGGACATATCCTAGAAATAAACCTTAATTTTTATCTGATTTTTTTTTTATAATTAATACATTATTTTATCGAATTATTAAAAAGATCTGGATTTTTTATCAGAACTTACTAGAGTTTTTATTTTCGTATTTGGAGAGGGGGGTCTTTTTTTAATTTATTTTCTAATATTAATTTACCGAATTAATTATTTGGTGATGGCATTGGCCATAAAATTCATACTACATATTTTCATTATTGTCGTGCATCAGGGTGAATATGACATTAAATTTAAGTGATAAATGAAAAATTAAGTCGCGAGCCTGCATTACAGTCAACAATGACTTAATTGCTCAGAGCGTCGCGATCTCAGACTGGAATTTTCTTTTCTTTCCTATTTTCATTTATTATTTATTTAAACGCATTTAACATCTATATTGTAACATTTTAACATCTGAGGCATCGTGTTTAAATAATCCATCAGCTTTTCTTTAATAAATTTGATACTTGGGGGTCTTTGTTACTGTTTACATATACGGTGGCTACGCTATGACCTATTCATTATCAGAATTATTTTTATATTTGCGGCGTAAGACCATGTAGCAAATGTACGAATAACTTCCGTAATAAGAAAAATAACCAGATTTACTACTACTCCAAAAGAAAGGATCGACATACTATAACCACTATCACTACCTCTGCTGGTCTTACCATTACTGATGGACAGAACATTAGTAACTGTTTTGCCCAGCATTTCAGTGAAACTGTCTCTACTTCTTTCAACACATTCTCGGAGAACTGTCTACCTATTGTCCCCCTATTGATAATCTTATCTTAATGGAGTTCACTGATAGAGATGTTGCCTACGGCATTAATAGATTACGGACCAAGTTTTGCAAATCTCCGACAGAAGTTCCTTCCTTTATTCTCAAAGGCCTTCGAGATTTTGAAGAAACGGCTGCTGGGGGGGCTATCTTGATAGAAACGGCTGCTGTGAAGAATACACAGTATGTTATGAAATCGAATGGCTTCTCCTTTCACTTGAAATGTGCAGACTCATCAGTGAAAAGTAATTTAAGAATCTCCCCGTGAAAAGTAGATTAATAGTCTCCCAGTCAATGAAAGATGTATCTCCTCGAATTATCATCGGATGTGGAACCTCAGTATTCTTCAGAGCGAATGGAAGCAAAAGATGGAATTTTCTTCAAGCGATTAGCATGGTCAAGAACCTAACATTGTGAAAGGAAGACAACTTCGCATTTGAAATCTTCTGTTGAACTTAGTGGGGACACTGAGACCTCCAATGGACTCACTAATCGATCCGGATCATTTTAAAGTGTGATTTTGTGCTTCAGTGTGATTAGTGAAATATTTTATGGCCTGTTTAAAATAAAAAGTGTTTACTGTCCAAGATTGGATTAAATGTGATCACAAGTCTGCAGATGTCTGAAACTACATAATTGTAAGTAGAGAGGAACTTTTTGATATATAAAATTTCTTTGGTTGTCATGACAAAAAGGTATGATAAAGAACAGTTTGAGTGAACTTCATTAGAATTGAGTTTCTAGTAGTGCTATCTCTATCCTCAGAGTGATTGAAGGAGTTGAACTTAAATTATTGAATAATTATCTCATTTACATTATTTGAATTTTTGCATATTATCGTAGTTTTAAGTAACTGGGGATCTTAATATTAACTTTCTTCTTTAACGTTAAGAACTGTCATCTTTCTTTTCTTCAGATTTAAGGCTTATTTATTTTGTATCTCATTGGTATTCTTTTAACCTTGAATAAAAAGATATTTAATTCTAATCCTTGACTATCTTATTGGATTAGATAAGACACAACCTGCCACTTTTTTTAAGAACCCAAACTTTGTCCTTGATTGAACGTTTTTTTGAAAGAATAAATACTGAGCTGGTTATTGATCAATTTTTCTTTGATATTGAATCAGAGTGCTTTGAAAGGAGATAGTAAAACCGGGAAAGGGGGGGGGGTACCATTCAAAGTGAAAATGGTTACAATGGCATCCTACATGTAAGGTAGTACAATCAAGGGACATAGGTTACAATGTCATAATTATTCCTTTTAGGCACATCTTTAATTTGTGTCTAAAAGCTGACCACTATCCCAAAATAAGGAAGAGTGTGGTTGTGGTTCCTGCCTTTAAGGGTGGTTCTGCCAAACCGACTGACATTGCTAGCTATAGGCCGATCTCTATCCTTCCACCCACTGCCAAGGTCTTTGACAACATCATTCATAAATATCTTCTACAACATGTCCTTCCTCATGTTCTTGCATTTTAACATGGTTTCATTCCCCGACGTTCCGTTGTGAGCAATCTTGTATCTCTTACCACTCATGCTCATGATGCTCTTGACCACTGCCAGCAACTTGACGTGGTCTCCTTTGATATGCAAAAGGTGTTCGACTCTGTCAATCATGAGTTACTAATTAAAAAATTGCGTGCATATGGGATTGTTGATGGACTCCTTCGGATAATGCGCTCTTTCCTGTTGGATCGACAGTTTGTTGTATCTATACGACATCATCATTGCCCTATAGGCCTCACTGTGGTGTTCCACAGCGTTCTGTCCTAGAGCCTTTATTATTTGTTATCTTCACTGCTGAACTCCCAGAGGTGATTAGAAAGGCCCATATATTGATGTATGCAGATGATGTGAAACTTTTTGATAACATTATAATTGTATTAATGCTCACCTGCTTCAGCAGGAAATTTATAGTATATGTCATTGCTGTGGGCAGAATGATCTTGTAATTAACGCAACCAAATGTGACAAATAAAAACCAATTTTATCGAGTTCTCCTAGTCTGTTTGTGGAAATGTGCAAGTTGCCAAGTTCTGTGTCCGTGATCTTGGCATAATCATTGATAGCACATTTTCCTATTGTTCCCATGTTGACTGTTCGTCTGAAGGCTTACAGAGCTCTTGGTACCATTGTGCGCAATGGAGCCGATCTTCGGTGCCATTCTACATTTGTTCGGCTCTATCGGAGTCTAGTTTTACCCATTTTGTCCTACTGTTCTGTTTTATAGAATGGGGGTTCAAATATGCAGTCTTGTAAACTGGATAGGGTGCAAAATGTTTTTCTCTGGTTTCTTAGGTGGAAATTCCCGAATTTTGATGTACCTTCAGATCTGTGTGCACTCTCAGACATTCGAATGAAGATTGAATTTGCCTTTCTTAAGAATGTTTTAGTAGTGAAGATGGATGCTCCGAACCTTCTCGAGTCCATTTTCATCCGAGTACCGTCTCATACTACGAGGAAGCCCGTGTTGAAGCTTTGGCCTCCTATTAAACTCGGAGAAGAATTTCGTCGGGATACAATGTTCAGAATTCAAAAACTATACAATGAGAATTCTGATGTCATTGATTTATTTAATTAATTAATTTTCCCCGTCATGTTATTATCCTCCCTTTGTGATTATGGTTGCATTTATTGTTTATCTTGTAACTTTCATTCTATTTGCTCGATATTGTAGTTGTCCTTTTTTTTTCTTTCTAATTACGTTACTTCACTTTTACTTGTATCCTAAATAACCCCATTTTGAGCCTTTGGCCTGTTGGGGGACAACATAGCGGCTTGGCCTTCCAGTTTATTTAGCGGATTATTCCGTTGTCGTTACCTACTATTATTACTATTATTATTATTATTTATACCAGATGGATGGTTTGTTTTTAGTATTTATTTGCGTAAAATGACGCCAGTTTATGGGAATAAAATCATAATCACACAAAAAAACTCCGTGTTTGCACATTTAGGTTATTTACTCATTTGGTATTAAATTTATGAAATTATACGATTAAGAAATGAGTAAAGAGCATTTTAATTGTTGGTAATCATACAAACATGGAAACACGGAATTCTTTTGTGTGATTTTAAAGGACCGTCACTTTACGCAAATAAAATCATACAAGACCCACTCAACTTTTTTTTTGCAATTTAGTAATATTTTTTATATATCAATTGTTTAAATATACTAAGAGTTTCAATAACATTAATTGATTATTGTTAAATATTTACGAATTATAAATAAACTTTATTAATTTCTAATAGTAATTAGTAGCTTCAGAGTAAAATGCTGCGAAATTATGGGTCAACAGTGGCGTCTTTTGAGTGATGCATCACTGCAGGACGGGTACGAAACAGTTTCTATGAATGAGTTGTTCATTTGGGTGTCTCTAAGAGATGCTTCTCTGCAGTGCACGCAGTTACTAAAAGTCAACTTTGCAAAGTATTTTAAATAGTAATATAGCTAGTAATTTGAATATTTATATAGCCATCTTCATTACTGTTATATATTTAATGAAACTTTTATAAATTTATTAATTAAATGTGTAAATAATTAAAGTAATCTCATTTTAATGAACTAGTGCAACTCCTTATTTCTTTGGCAGCAGCCACGGTTCTATCAACGCACTCACTGATGGGTGCTGACCAATAGCAATAGAGAGCATTCTATGACATAACATCTTCAACTAATCGTAACCGCCAAGTACAGTGAATTCAGGGCTAGCGAATCGCCAACATTAACTTTTAACGCTTGATTTTCTTAATAATTTATAAATGATAAATTATGTGACTGGTTAATTATTGTTCCAAGGTCTTAGAATATTAATTTCAATGCTACAAAAAGATTGAACAAAGACTTGTTAATTTAAAACCATCAATTCAAAGGCCATCGCGGTTTTATCTACAGCAGGGAAGTCTGATAAATTTTAATAAAAAAAAAATATCTATCTGCGATTTACTCATCCAAAAAGTGTAATAAACTTTTCTTATAAAAAAGATAAGCAAATTTAAAAGAAAATAGGTACGATATATGAATGTATTGGCGATGATTCCAAAATCATTACGCAAACGACGTTACTCATCTACAGCGAAAGCGGGAGTTAAGTTGGGGGGGAGGGGGTGGGTCGAAAGTCTTTATTAATAGAAAAAAGAAATTAATTCAACTTTATTTATCGTATTTGCTTACAGTATTTATAGTGAAATCATTTTCATGGTAGGGTACCTCATTTAGTCATAATCACTTTCGTCACATACAGTTCGATTCAGGATCGTTTTGTTGATAGATTTTTTATTTTTATTTATTTTTATTTATTTAAAATGGTAAGCAACAGGATAAGTGCCCAGTAACAGCTTACAGAACAATTACATTGAAAGAGAGAAATTAAAGTAAAATAAAATTATAGATTATAAAAAAATGAAAATATTAATTTGAAAAAAAAATGCAATCAAAGAAAAATAATTAAGAATTATAGAATGAGTGAAATATTTTCTATAACAATTTTTTTGAAATGGTTATAATTCATTGCATTGATATCAGTCAGATTGAATATAATATTACATAAACATTCTATAGAATGGTAAATTATTGACAAATGTTTTCTTTAGTAAAGGTAAAAAAAAAAAATTTCATTGTTTCGGGAATAGAGCTTAGGTAGAAGTAATTAGACATAATTTAGAAATTTAGAAAAGTAAATGATATGATAAAGCTTAAATAAATAGCAAACATCAAATTTAAGCCTTCTCTTAGATAAATTATCACATATTTTTAGAAGGTAAGTATTAGTTATATACATATTGGACTTTTACTGAATCCTGACAAGTCAATTGTCATCTCGTTTAATAGATCTACGGCCCCTTTTAATTATGGCTATCACCTTCAGAACAAGGCTCTTTTAAGAGCCAAGTCGGTTAAGGACCTTGGAGTCATTCTGTCATACAATCTCTCTTTTAATGAGCATATGAACTCCTTGTATTTAGATATATCTCGCCGCCTGGGACTGATTAAAAGAGCATCTGTCTTTTTTATGGGCGCAAGAACACTCGATATTTTATTTAAGGCCTTTGTTGTCCCCAAGATCATGTATTGCGTTTGGGTTTGGTTTGGGGGTAATTTTCAAATCCTCAACAAAATCCAATGCAAATGCGCTAGTCTTGACCCATTTAAAAGAAAATTTAAACATAACATTGGCCCTGACCAAACGTCAGTTTTTAGCGTTTATCGCGTTATTTATATTGTTTTATTTAATCTTTTGGTTAGTGTTTTTTTCCATAAAATTTGCGTCTCTTCTTTATATCCTGAGTTTAATTTTACCACGTTACGTAGGACCCGTAGGGGGTTTACTTTAATTCCCATTTTTACTTGGAAATAGTCTCTTTCTCGGGTTAATCCCATTTCTAAATTAGTTAAAAATTACGTGGAACATTTTAATGACATAGACCTTTCCTGTGCCGAGGGTCTGCACTTAACTTTATTTTCTTAGCTTTTTCTTTTTTTTTTTTTCATTTTTTTTTTTTATTTGTTAGTTTTGTGCCTTATAGTAGTTAATTTTTAGCTGTCGTTTTTTTTTTATGTGTTTTTCATCAACCCCGTTTTGGGCATTTAGCCTGTTGGGGGGCAACATGGGGCTCTCCCCTCTGGAGTATCTGGCAGGGTATTCCCCTTTGCTGCTACAATTATTATTATCATTATTATTATTATTATTATTATTATTATTTAAAAAGGCAGGATGAAATAGTTTGAAAAGAATTATTATTATACAGGATGGTCAATTTAAGTGTAGACATGGAAATATTTCGAAAACAAAGCATTGTATGGAAAATTTTGTCGAGACAAAAAATTATCATTTTTTTAAAGAGGAAATCCTTCTGTTCTAAAATCATCCCCCCCCCTCCCATTTTTTACACACTTATTCTTAACGGTCTTTTTTAAAAAAAGTTAATCTTTAAAAAAAAAAAAAAAAATTGTGGAGTTTTCTTGCAATTAATGCGGCATCTAGTCCACACTCTTATGAATTCGTCACAATAACGAGGATTTTAAAACTATCTAGAATACTGTAAATAGACCCATTTAATATTTCTTAAAATTTCACTGCCAAAGAAGACTGTATTTAAGTGTGTCAAGCCACGAAGTAAATCTATCAACAAAACGATCTTAAATCGAACTGTATGTGACGAAAAGTGATTATGACAAAATGAAGTACCCT